>PVLD010006969.1:0-95512 GCA_004027595.1 Dinomys branickii | reverse complement strand
CAACCAATCATTAACTGTTCCTTACCATAAAGCGACATAAGTCAATAGTGGAACCATGTTAGCCATCCTGCATATACATACATACATACATATTTGTCCCTTTCTTCCTTTTCTCCTTCCCCTCATCCCATTTGCTCTTTACTTCTGAGCAGATTCCCCTCATACTGCCTAATTTATATTCCCACTTTCAGGTTTTACACTAGTGATATGTTTCTTGTATACATACCTCTGATTTATTTCAGTTATGAGTATGGTGTCTAATTGTGACCATTTGCCTATAAAAGCCTCAAATTTGTCTTTCTTTATAGCTGAGTAATATTCCACTATATAAAAATTTGGCTTTTTATTTTGTCTAGTTGATCTATTTGTGACAGTGGGGTGTTGAGGTCCCTCACTACAATCTTGTTAGTGCTTATCTTAGTTATTTTCTCATTGCTGTGACAAAATACCCAACCCCCACAAGTTAAGGAAGGAGAGGTTTATTTAGCTCATAGTTTATAGATGTTTCAGTCCATAATCTGCTAGCTCTAAGGCAGCGTGGTGCATGAAAGAGGGGCAACAGTTCACGGCAGCAGAAGATGCAAAAGCAACAAGCAAGGAGAAAAGCCTCTTTCTGTCCCTTACATTGTATGCAGACTACCAGCTGTAGGGTATATGTAGCACTCACACCCTTAGTTCCACCACTGGATCATGAATCAATCACAAACTCTAGACTCAGCTACCTCGTAAAGCCCACCCCTCACGAATGAATGAGGCTTTGAGGAGACATCTAGACACAAACCATAAATTCGATACCCCAAAGACTCGTGTACACTCCTTTACTTAAAAGGCATTTAGTCCATCTCTAAGAGTTGTCAAAGCCCTAACAATTCCAATTTTGCTGAAAAATTCAAGTCCTAAGTCTCCTCTGAGATCTAAGTCAAACTCTTAGCTGTGAGCTCCTGTACAAATGAAAAGAAAGTTAAACATTTTCAACATTTAATGGCACAAGATAGATATTTCCACTCCAAAAGTTATAAACAGGGAAATACAAAAGAATGAGATTGAAGCAAGTCTAAAGTCCAGCAAGACAAACATTAAATCCTGTAATTCCATGGCAGCATCTGAGGCAGTCTGTGACAAGGATGTTAACTCTAAAGGGCTTGGGTGGCTCCACCCCAACAGCACCAGTGGTGGTAGTGGTGGTGGTGGTAGCTCCCATGGACCCACCCTGCTCCCTCCTTACAGTTTTCCTCAGATGATGCACATTCTTGACTTCTCCAAACTTGTGCGTCTCCACTACACCTTTGGCTTCACATTCACAGCTTCACACATGACCCTCTCAGGAGTACACTGTCTGGCCTCCTAGGCCTTGTAAAATTTGGGTGGAAGCCTTCCTGATTCCACAAACCTTCCATTCTGCATGCACCTAAAACCAGCATCACATTGATGATGCCAAGGACTGCTGCCAGCTGGAGCAGTAGACAGGCTTCCCTTTCTCTTGGCTGTAGGGATCAAGTGCCTGCATAGCTGAGCACTTTCAACCCAATTGCAAGAAACAAATTCTCTAAGCTGCTCTTATTATGCAAAATGGTGTGGCCTCCATCATTCTGGAACATGGTGCCCTTGGACTTCTCAAAGCAGTCTTTTGCTTTTACAATTTTAACACTGCAAAGGGATGGAGTCTTGCTGCTTCTTGTGATTCTCTCAGGCCATCTTTGCTATTTTCTGTTTGTCTTCAGAAATAACGAGCTCCTCTGCTCGATCTTTGCAGTTCACAACTATTCTGGAGATTTCTTTCTGGCAAACTCACATGTTAAACCAATCTGCTGGGCTCTTTACTCTTAATTCTCAACACAGATCTGGCTAAAAGCTGCCAACAGTATCCATGCCACTCCCTCAATATTTGACTGCCTTGAAATTTCTTCTACATTAGTCAGTCTGCTACCTTTAATCTCAGTATCAGGCAAAATCTCTAGACACATGCAAAATGCAGGCAATCTTTCAGCTAAGCATGACACACATTATCTGGAGTCCAACAGCCAATGCTGTCCTTCGTAGCAGAAACCTGCAATTTCTATTAGCCTTTAGGTCTTCTGAGCTCTGACCAGAATTTCCCATACAGTACAGCCTAAGGTGTTCCAGCTTTACTTTCTCAGGTAGAATTCATGCCTGGATGTAAGGCTGATCTTGGCCTCTGGATGTGGGGGCTGAGGCCAGGGTCTTCAGGCAGAAACTGTATGTCCTCTGGTGGCCCATCCACATCGCCTTAACCTGTTTGTGTCTGTGTTGCTCTCCAGTTGCTGTGGTGCCCTCAGACAGAGACAGCCTAAGGCTGCTCCAGTCCCTTGTACAGTTGGCCCCTCCTGGTCATTGTACAGCTTCCTCTGTTGTACTCTGCTGGTCATCTCTCTCCTCTCACACCACTGGGAGCAGGGGGAGCAATGCTGTGGCTGACTCAGTGCCCCTCCTCTCTCCAGCCATTGGGAGCACAGTGCATGGTTGACACTCATTGCCCCACCACAGGTTAAGGCTGCTTAAGTCCTGTGTCCCTCTCAAACAGCTGAGAGAAGGCACGAGTATTGTTGTTCCACTTACTACACTGCTGCCACTGTGGTCCCTAATCTTGTTGTGTCACTAGAGGTTCATTAGCTGCTATGGTGCATGACAAACAAACAACAAAAAAAATTGGTGGCCCTCAGGAAGGAAGCACCTTCTTAGTCACCTGCCTGTGTGTGCTGGCAAAATTTGCTTTCAGGCTACAACATCTGTTTAAAGGAATGCCTTAAATCCCAAATCTATCCTGCATGGCTTACATTTGCCATGCTATTGGAAACCATCAGTTATTTTGGGAACTTCCTAAAATGGCAGTTCTTGTGCCATTTGATAAACTCCTATGCCTATGCTTTATCTATAAGTCTCTTATTTCAGATTGATTTTGGCATCAGGATGTATGTCCCTCCTTTTGTTCCAATTCCCTGTGTTTTTAAATGATTTTCTCTGTGTAACTCCAAAGTGGTTCTTCCTCTATTCAGCAATGTTGAATGGCTTTGTTTTTTAACTGGCCATTTAAATAATTATATATTTAAAATGTTTATATAAATATAATAAACACATATATAAATGTATACCAATTTTTTAAATTTAGCAAAGATGGTGGCAAAATTATTCACTTGAATGGTTCAAACTGAAATTTTTGGTTGTCTTAGTTACTTTCTAGCAAAATACTCAATACCTACAAGTTATAAGAGGAAAGTGTATTTCTGCTTCTAATTTGTCAAGGTTTCAGTTCATAGTCGGCTGGCTCCAAGGTAGGGCTGCATGGCAGAGGGGCGTGGTAGAAGAGCGAAAGTCCATGGTGGGCAGGCCAGAAGCAGGAGGCAGGAAGCAGCAAACCTGCCTCCCTTCTTTCTCTTTATACATCAGGCTACAAGCCTATTGGTGCTACTCACCCCCAGGCTGGGGCGGCTCTCTCCACTGATTCCATCATCCACAGTTAATACTAAACCAATCAGCAGAATGATCCACTTATCACTCCATTATCAAGTATTATACACCCACGATCCAGCCACCTCCCAAAGTCCCATCTATGAATGCATGAGGCTTTGGGGGTACATCTAGACCAAAGTTATAAAAATATTGTATATAATATTTTATTTATAAATTATATATATTTACACATGCATCACTCATATAAAAACACTTTAAAATAAATGTGAATAATTAGAAAGTCTAATAATTTACTTCTGTATCTCTGGGGTAGGTACCTTACTCTGAAGATAACTGGTCTCTTTTTTAGGATTGTTGCTAAAATTAGAGTTAATATATGCCAGTTAATATACCCAGCAAAGTACCTGTCTTTCATGGGTGTTCAAACAGCAACTATCATTAATTGCAAATATGAAAAAAGTACAGTGGAGCTCTGTTTGCATGTTAATTATTATTTTTAATTGAAGTTATTATCATAATCATCGTTTGGTAAGGTCCACTTCAAGGTCATTAGTAATCAAACAGGATTAACAAGCATTCAAAAGTCATTTACAGAACTCTACTTTCTGCCAAATTATTAGCTCTAAAGACAATCGCTGTACAGCTGACTAGTTCTCATAAAGCTAGTGTTTTATGAGGAAACATCTCTCTTCTTCACTGGCAAAGACAATAGTGGTTTGCAATGCCTTGCATCACTGGGGTGGCTGAGATCATCCTACTCTAAGCCTTGACTACTGTCAGTGCAGCCCGCATCCTGTTGGCCTGGCATTTCCAATTTTAGTGTATGTGCTGCTGAAGCGAGCACAGCTTGGCACTTCCAAACCTCAACTGCTTTCCCCTCCACTCCACCACCTCTGGGTGACCAGTCTTTCTCCTCCCCTTCTGTTACAAGAAGCTTCTTCCCTTCCCACTTTTGTTTCCACTCCTACCCCAAAACTGACATCTGTAAGCATCAGCTTTCTCTGTTGTTGACACATAATACCTGACACCCTACCATAAAGGAGATATTCAGTCTGGCTCATGGTTTTGGGAGAACTCAGCCCACGGGAGTCCGACTCCAGGGGAGGACGATCAGGATAGAAAGGCAGGCAGAGGAAAGCTGCTCAGTCCAGGGCTGGCCCGGAAGCCATGCGGGGAGGGAAAGGGAGGAGCCAGGACTCGACAACACCCTTCCAGGCCATGCCCCCGGTAACCCTGTCCTCCTTTTCAGGCCCAACCTCTGGATGCTGGATTTATGGGGGACACTTTGGATCTAACCCATACCACCTCCCTTTTCACCCCTTTCATAATTCTTCACACACTGCTTTGTTGCCTGCTGCTACTCATCAGCACAGGCAGACTTTTGCCTGCCGTAGTCTAGCTTCCTTTCCCTAATCAAACTACAGAAAATAAACTCCAGACAGTACCCAGGACTTGCTAAGGAAGAAGTGAATCCAACAGTTTTCTTCATTCCTCATTCTTCTCTTTCTGTAAAACATAACATGGTTAACGACTTAAAAAAAAAATTTTTTTTCCTCTCCTTGGTTTCTTGATGAAACACTTTTAATTTTTTTCTGCAATACCTTATTTCTTCCACTGCTTTTTCTTCCTGTATCTTAAAAGTAGATGTTCCTAAAATTTCTACATTAGATTTTTCTTAGGATCATACCTATTATTAATATGACTATGTAATTAATCCTGGCACAGTAGTCATAATTCTGTTAAGAGCCCCAGATTTTTTTTTCCCAAGACAGGGTCTATGGAGTCCAGGCTGGCCTTGAATTCACTCTGTAGCACAGGCTAGCCTGGCACCAATCTTCCTGCTTCAGCCTCCCGTGCCTGTCTGAGCCTGAGAAACTTTTGAGACCTGAATTATGAACTAGATACCCTAAAATCTTGAAGTCCATACTTCTAAACTTCAAGCTATTTCTCTTTTGCCTCCAAAACCAGTTTGTCTTCTGTTTCTATGGATGTCAGTTATCCAGATTCAAACCCCAGAACTGTCCTTGATTTTTACCTCTTCCTTTTTCTTTTAATCCTCTTTAAATAACAAATAATATAAACCCTACTATTTGTTTCTTAGGTCATGGTATTACTGTTTTACCCTACATTACTGTAAGTACCCAACTAAAAGTCTCCAACTCAGTTCACAAAATTTGACATAACTGGTGCCAATTAAGTTTCTTAAGGTTCAGTTTTCATCATTATATGGCTCAAAGATATGAGATACTTCACTGCACACATGTCAGAGTAAGCTTCTCACCGCAGATTTCAAAACCTCGTACAATCTGGTCTCACCCAGCTTCATCCCACTAGTGCTACTCCGCACATTCCCTACCCAACTGCCGCACATTAGTCCTTAAAGAGGTTAGTTTCTTCATACAATCTCTTGACTGGGATTCCGAGTCCTCACTTCTCCATGTCTTTTACTGATTTTTCCTTATTTCTTCAAATCTGAAACAAAGTTTCTCAAAGTTCACCAAACCTCTTTTCCTTCTATACTCCCTTCTTAGAAATGCTGTATGTACACCAGTGACATCCAAATTTTTATCTCCAGCTTGTCCAGCTCCCTAGAATTTCAGCCTCAAGTATGTACTCACCTGCTCAATATCCTCACTTGCATGTCACAGAAGCATCTCAAACATAACACACCCAAACTGGAATCTGATTTCCTTTTATGTTTCCCATCTCAGTAAATGGCAGCTCCATCAGCTCAGCTGTTTAAGCCAAAGTCGTTGGTTTTCTTCCATTCCTTTATTTCTCTGTTCTTCTTTTCTACAACCCAACCTGCCTCTACCACAGATCGTCTCCATCGGGGGCCTACTGGCTCTATTGCACAGCAGACAGACTCCAGCCACAGCTCACCTGCACTGCTGCCATCTCACTGAGGTCACTCTAGCTCCCACTGGGTTACTGGAGGGGGGGGTGTCCTAACTGGCGACTTCAGCACTTGCCCTGTCCTTTTCTGTCCAGTCTCAGAACAGCAAAAAACTCTGTTAAAATGGGAGACAAATTATATCACTCCTCTACTCCAAGTACTGCAGCGGCTTCCCCGCACACTCAAGAACCAAAGCCTAAATCTTCCAAATGGCTCTCAGGCCTCTATGATTCCACACCCAGTGGCCCTGCCCCGATTCTCTGACCACAGCTTTGCCTACTTGCTCTCTCCAGCTTGCCTACGCCTGTAAGGCCACTTGCTGTCCACCAGATACATCAAGCACACTGCATTTGCTGTTTCTTCTGCATGCATGGCCATTCCCCCTTTATCAGACATTTTCATAATTTCTCTCATTTCTTGCATTTCTAATCACATGTAACTTTTATAGGGAGAATTTCCCTGCCCACATGAAAATTTTACCTGCTTCTGCAGGTCAGCTTTCTCCATAGCCCTTACACAGTTAGCTGCCACCACTCCAAAGGCAGTAAAAACCCACCCAGCAACTACACAGCTTCAAATATTTATTCTTGTGGACTGACCTGTACGTCTGTCTGCTGGGAAGGCTCGATTCATCGGGGGTGGCAGCTCTGCTTCTCACCAGGCCTGCGGCTGGGATGGGACACCTCTGCTTTGTGTGTTCATTCTAGGGCTTTGGCCGGCGCCAGTGGAAGAGGTACAGAAGTGCAGGCACACACACACAGCGCTCTAAGCTCAGATTCGTAAGCTTCCACCTCTGACTACTGGTCAACAGCCAGAGGGCAAGAAATGGTGTTTCATCTGTTTTGGTGGAAGGAACTGAAAACTAACATGAGAAAGGGTACGCTGACAGGAAGGTGTTAAGAACAGGGGCCAATGAGACATTCACCTACATCATTCCGTATCACTTGGTAGCCCACGTATTTACTCCTTTATTTTTTGCTGTGTACTTCATTAGAGATACAGTGCTGCCTGAGGCTAGTGCTCTCATTCACTATTTTATCCTCAGTAATTAGAACTGAGAAGGCACTTGATTAAATACAGAGTGGACACTTGCTTAATTATGTTACATGGACAAATTCACCATTTATGCACACACTCAGTGTGACTACTATATGGCAGGAGTTGTGTTAAGACAGTAAGATCCAATAATGAAGAAGGGGGCCAGGGATACAGCTCAGCAGCATAAGCACCTGCCTGGCAAGTGCAAGGTCCTGAGTTCAATTCCTGGTACCAAAAAATACAATAGTGAAGAAAGGATATGGTGAATATCCTCTAACCATAATTTAGTCATGTAGTGAGGATGGGCAGGAAGTTATAAACAATGATTAGTAATAATAACAGCTAAAGACTACTAAATACTATGTTCTAGGCATTATTCAATCTTATGAGTTATTATTTTTATCCCAGTTTCATAGAAGAAGAAACTGAGGCACCCAGAAGCTACATAAATGCTGGGCCAAAATTCAAATGCAGGTGGTCTGACTCCAGAACCAATACGTTGTACTACCTCACTGTGTATCTCAGATATTGCAGTGCTAAGGAAACAAACAAGTGGACGATCAGTCAATGAGGAAGCTGAGAGGCATGCTCAGGAAAGCTAAGAAAGGAGCGGCCTTGCCTCCTCCTAAAAATGTTAAGTGTCAGTCAGGATCTAACCTACTTCTGCAAACCCACAATCAGTAATAACGTACACCAGGGGCTGTGGATATAGCTCAGCAGCACAAGCACCTGCCCACCAAGTGCAAGGTCCTGAGTTTGATTCCCAGTACCAAAAAAGAAAAAAAAAATAATCTTATATCAACAATAACATACACGCTAACTTCAGATATCAAAAATGCGGGAAAAAATGGCCAGTGATAACTGTATGAAGCTACTGGATAGAAATTTTACAAATCAAAAACTGACCAAAAAAACAGAATAGTGCAGCCTGGGCAAAAACCTGCTATCTTTACATCATATGTATATAAAATATATCTGCTAACAGATATGCTAATGTAAGTTTTTCTTTTTTAGGTTTGGTTTAATATTCAACAGTATGATTCTCCACTAAGGATAAATTTTGATGTCAGCAAGCCCAAGCTATGGAAATCTTTTTTTTCAAGAAGCCTTCCATATCCTGGCCTTTCAAGTGTTCAGGTATAATTCCTTAATTAACAATTAAATACAAGGAAAGTAAAGGATAGGAAATCATCACAGAAGTAACTAGGTATATCTTGGCCCTTAATTCCACTCCTAGCTGTTTAGTTTAGTATAGTATGTTTTTTTTTTTTTTTGTACTGGTAATCGAACTCAGGACCTTGCACTTGCCAGGTAGGTGCTTATGCCACTGAGCTATATCCCTGGCCCAACAGTATGTTTTTCAAACAAATCTGAGCCAAACTCACACTAAGAAATGTGCTTACCTATACATAAGAACTATTTACAAATATTTTAGAATATTATGCATAAAAGAGAAAGTTTTTATGTTAAAAGTCCCACAACATACAAAGAAGCACAAAATATATTCTATTTAAATTCTGGTCTCATCCACTAAATTGACTTCAAAACTACTAGTGAAATTTTAATAGGTTCATTAAATTAAGAGTCCTCAGCAGTAGCTTATTGTAAGCAGTAAGCAATGGAATTGTTTACTAAGTTTGTATTTCATCTGATAGCTAGATACACATGTCTTACTGGGTTTGTGACTTTTTTTTACAATGGCATAGCCATTCAAAAAAATTGAAAAAAACTGTTCTAGAGAAATTCTTCATATGTGAAGTGACATATACAAGGTTTTTCATTGCAACATGGTTTGAAACAGCATAAGACTCATAATGATAGGTCAATTATAATATATAAAGGAACACTTATAGTGGTTAAATTAACATTAATAAATCTTAGCATCCTAAAACTGTTTGTTATTATCCCTTGTATAATGTTCAGAGAAAAAGTCACACATTCATAAAACTACTGAAATTCAGAAAATATGCAAAACAATACACTGGTTAGGAGTGCATATATCTGCAGTAAAATCTTAAACACAGGTAAATTTGTCTGTCATCATTTACTACAGTGTAAGCACCATGATGGCTGGAATTATTATTCATAGTAACAACCCTATTACCATTACCTGTGAAGGTGCCTGGCAACAATTCTCATTTAAATATTGAATGAAGGAATGTTAAAAACAAATGCAGGTCATGGTTATTTCTGTGATGAGAGAAAGAAAATGAAACAGAAAGAACTACCAAGCACTGTAACTTATCTGTGATGCTTTATTTATGGTGGATCATGGGTGCGCTAGCATCCTGATGTTATTCTCTGTATCTTACAGAGTATCTGAAACTTTATAATTAAAAAAATTAAAGTACACCTATTCAAATTAAGTGATGTTTAGCATTTCTAGATGATTTCTAGCATTTTCAAACTATGATCTCTTTTATAGCCTGAAGAACTAATTTACCAACGCACAGATAAAGCAGCTGCAGCTGACCTACAAGACAGGTAATATCTTATCCATAAATCCACAAGTAATCCCTCACTAGAAGAATAATACCAAACTTCACAAAGCTGTTGGCTTGGATCTATACAAAAGATTTAGGGCAATTAAACCCACGGCTACAGGTACCAAGTACAGATGTGATCTCTAAATCTCACGGCTCAAAACAGTGTACTATCATCAGCACAGTGAGAGAAAGAGGGTGAACTCCAATAAAAACACACAGTTCTCCAAAGACTTTACCTTGGATTAAAGCTTAACATCATGTTATTACAGATCTTGTTGAGGCACATCATAAGCCTCAGCTTAAATATGTTTCTTCTGTCCAATTAGTGGCTTATAAAACTTTGGCTAGTTTATAAACCCAATAAAAGCCTGAGTCCCTATAATTCCATTCACACCGAAATCCAGCTTACTCTCCCAGTTTCACAAATGTAGAAAATGACACCCAAAGTGGTCCACAGTTGTTAGATGCTAAAGGGGATAAGCCCAGCCAGATCTTTCCAAACTACTTGCCGTTTACATTGCATCAAACTAAGTGAAGAGTTATATCAACTTGTACATTCTACTGATACAGGACCCCTTTTACACGTTATTATTAGAGAACTCCAATTTACTCTTAATTTCTCCAATAAGTTTTATTTGGGATTCCGCTGTAGAACTTATCTCTACTTATTATATTTCTTCTAAGATCTCAGACATGCTATTGATTAGACTCATCTCTTATTCAGTATTAAAGTGTTTGGCAATTCACCCATATTTTCTTGCTCAGGCCATCTTGAAACCAAACGATACATGTCCCTTGGAAAAAAAGGGATCCTACAGCTACTGAGCAATGGGAAGCTGGCCAGAACTCTATATAATCTCTGCATTTGGTTAGAGGGTGGGCAGGAAGCTTTAGAACCAGAAGTTTCAATTTGTACATCATTTCTCATCTCCCTTCCCAAGTCAAATCACTTATCTCAAACTGTCCCCTCATCTGTAAAATCAGTGTATTATCTTCTGCCTCATGGGTTATTATAAGAGATTCAACAAAAATGTATAAAAAGCATTCAGCCCAGTTCCCAGTAAATAACAGCTTAGGAAATTGTAGCTATATTACATCATTCTATATTTAAGTTTCATACCCTATGAACTCAATACTGATATATATTAAAAATTAAGTTGCAATGATGATATTTTAACAGTGGTTTTAAGGCAACTTAGAAAAAAATCTTACCATCATGAATAAAAGTCGCTGGGGGAAAAAGCTGCATAAGCCATAAAAGCCTTACACGTATTTGAGGAGTTCAACATAAACCCTACTCCTTTAGGGTTGAATTTGTCAATTTGTGTGTTACCAAATGAATAGTGATAAATTCTTTTATGATAATAAAAAATATCTTGCCAAATGTATTACATTTAGTGGGCCTAGTCATTTAGTGTTCCCCTTCCTGTTACTTTCCAGCATCTCTTATGGCCCTTAGCACTCTACGTCCTTTCAATCATACCTCGTAACTTCTCATCCTCACACTGGCTTCAACAACTACTCCCGACCGCCGTTGCCTCTTTTCCTAGTCAGTCATACCTCTATTTCACATCCCACCTCTGTAAACAATCCCTAAGGAACCACTTGCATTGACTTTTGAATCCCCAAGGATTAGCCCATATGTATGTATGTATGTATGTATGTATGTGTGTATGTATGTATATACATATATATCATTACTAACCACCTGATAATGGAAACTTTTTTAACAAAGGAAAAATCAAGTCACCAAATAATAGTTTATTTATGAACAGAATTGAAAAAATGCTAAAAGAAAAAATCATGGACTGGAGACCACGTCACCTGACCCGGTGGAACAGGCACTGTACCTCTACTCTGCGCCACTTCCTGCCTCTGCTAGAAAGAAACCACGGAGAAGACGTGGAAGATGACCACAGAGCAGAACTGCAGAAACATCTTGGAGACTACAGGGTAAGCAGGACAATTCACAGGCTGGCCTGGTAGATTTCCTTTCAAACTGGAAATTACAAAATAATGGGATTTTGCAGCCAAAATACCTACATTGCTGCTGAAAGCAGCAGCGTAAGAGTATTAGTAAAAGTTCTAACCTGTACTAAATGACAAAGTGTCTCTATAAAGTGGAAATACTATTTCTGTAATAGAATCCTAAGAAAAACAATACTTTTACAAAACACATAGCAAGCATTACATAAAATGAAAACATCTGGCTATGTTATATTAGACTTCTGTGCATGACAGTGAAAGGAGTCTAAATTAGGTATTTTAAGGATGTGGTTCTGCACTGCGTTTTTCACTGCTGAGAAAAATTCTCCTTAATAAACAATATCTCCTTGCCACTACCTCTTGGTAGTGCTGTGATCTTATCCTGTAGCTGGGTAAGAAAACCTACAAAGCAATGTCACAACTGAGACAGTGATGGTAACATAGGTGACAGCCAGAATGACAGTCACTGAGGATGTATTCAGTTCAAGTAGAAGAAAATGCAAAGGCTTGAGCAGTAGAAAATGCACTGCTTTACCTCGGTGACATTAGAGGCGAGCAGCTCCCCACCGTGGGAAAGCATCTCTCTCAGGCTAGCTTTCTGGAAGCAAATGCTGAAACAGGCCCACAACACACACCTGCACACACACGTCCAAAGTAGGCGACAGCATCTGTGTTTCCTGAGACTCGGGTTGATCCAATGCTCACCCTACAGATTAACTTTTATGGCCAGAGGTGGGATAGAATCATGAGCTTCAACCAGGCTGTGTAATTACAAGTTAGGCACACCGGGCATCATCAAAAAGGGCGAAGGGACAATGGACAAGGGGTGACTAACAGGTGTCTTACACACTAATACTCGAGCTACTAAAAAGTATCAGTCCTCTCCCCAATTTCCGTATTAATGTATCACTGACAAGAAACACAGAACTAAGTGATCTTGTGATCTGGAAGACTTAAGATACTGACACCTTCAATCTTCACTAATCACTTTTTTTTTTTCTTTAGTTCTCTGGATTTCCCCTTCACATGCCCTATTCTGAAGTGAAGCCTTTAATTGAAGCTGTGTACAGCACTGGAGTACATAATATTGATGTTCCTAACGCTGAATTTGCTTTAGCTGTATATATCCACCCATATCCTAAAAATGTTTTGTCTGTCTGGATCTATGTTGCTTCCCTCATACGCAACAGGTAATTTTTCCACTGTGCTTTTGTATCATGTAAAAACTGTAAGTAGGATCTCAGAATGTTTTTAAAATTATATTGATCACACTAAAAGTATAATTTTTTAAATAATGAAATAAAATTATGATCTCTGATTTTCAAACTGCTATTTATCTATTTATTTAGAGATAGGGTCTCATTATATAGTTTAGGCCAGCCTTGAACTCAATGGGTAGCCCAGTCTGGCCTTAAATTCACAGCAATTCTCCTACCTCAGCCTGCTGAGTGCTGAGATTACAGATATATGCCACCACACTGGGCTCAAATGGTGATTTTATTAATAGTCTGCTTTGTTTTTGCTTTGCCACTCCCAAGTTCAAATAAGACTGCCTACACAGTAGGGCAACTATGGGCTTCTAGTTCGTATGCCCTTGCACTTCATCGCCTTCTGTTTGGGACACCCTTCTCTGCCTATCCAGCAGAAAACCACTCATACTTTTAAGGTCCAGTAAAACAACACACCTCAGCTCTCCTAGGAGAAGCACAATTTTGCAGTACCAAATTTTTTTAACACTGACCAGTTCACTACCCTACAGAAATATGCTAGTATGCACGCACAGACACACACTGAGACAATATTTTGGGGGTGAAATTTTTTTTTTTAAAAAGGCTTAGACACTACTATAAACTGAGTATCTATAACTTGCCCCCAATCTTTGTCAAAACCCTAATCCCCAATTATGATGGTATTTGGAGGCAAAGCCTTTGAGATGGCTGGGCCATGACGGTGAAGCCCTCATGGCAGTTTTGGTTCCCTTTTAAGAGAGAAAGAAGATTTTGCTCCTTTCCCTCCTTTTCCTTCTCTCTTTCCGCATCTACTCTATGGAAAGCTACAAGATGCTACCCGAACGCCGAAAGACTGCCCTTACCACACACTGGGTCTGCTGGCTTCCAGGGGATCCTGGACCTTCAGGCCTTCAAAATTGTTAGAAATAGATGTTTGCTGTTTGAGCCGGTCTGTATTGTTACAGCAACCCAAGTGAAGACAAACATTCGTATTACACTAAGGCATTAAAAAGAAATGTACATGTTTATCTGGAAAGATATACAGTACACAAAACAAATACTTCAGATTTCATCTTTTCTCAGCAGCATTATTCACATTCAGGGCCAACTAATTATTGGTTCTCAAGTGTTTTCCTATACATTTTAAACATGTTTACCCGATAAAACTTTTGCAGATGCTAAGAGGATCTGGGGCTAGAGGTGTAGCAGAAGTAAACAAGATTAAGAAGTGATATATAAGTCAGGCAAGGGGAGGCTGACGGAGGATCACAGCGAGTTTGAGGCCAGCCTGAGCTACAAAGTGAGTTCAAGGCCAGCCTGAACTGCATAGTAAAACTCTATCACAAAAAAATTTTTAAAAATTGAAAAATTTTAAAAATAAAAATTAAAAAAATATATATATATAACCAATTCCCCATGATGAATGCATTATGTATTACAAACGTACTAATCTTTTAAGGTGTTTACCAGCATCGCTAGCTCATACTCACAAGATGCCAGTTGTATCCCCAACTTCAGCCAAGTGTGACAACAGAATGTCTCACGATGTTGCTGTCTCCAAAAAGCAAATGGAATTTGGCTGACAACTACCAATGTAGGTCTCATTTTGAAGGAAAAATTAAAGAGAGAACTAAGGCACACCTGCCACCTTTGCTTATCTCCTGTACATACCTCCATCCAGTTACACTGCAATTATACGTGACATGCCTCTGCTATCTCTAACATGAATTCTTCAAATGAGTTCCATGAATGACCTATAACAGCTACCAAAATGATACAGTGACAGAATGACTCTTGGTAAGTCCTAGTTCTGCCACTTACTCATTAGGTAATCCACACCTATGTTAGCAAACTTGTTAGGTAATTCCCCATATGTAAGATGGGAACGAGCATAGTACCGACTGCATAGCACTGTGCAAAGACTGAATAGGTCAGCACAGGTACAGCCTCTAACAGTGCCTACACTGAGTACCTAATGTTTATCAGGCACCACAAAGCACATTATACAACAGTTGCATTTTATTTTCTGAAGGAAATCACAAAACTCAAGATAAATTTAAACCAAGAATACAGTGTTTTACTAAACATTAACTGTCCCCTTAAGTTAATAATGAAAACCAGGACAATGTATAAAACTTAAATGCAGATTATGCCATGATCCCATGAAATTACAGTGCAGGAAGGAGTGGCAAAAACATGCTGACATGTTCTCCCAGTTTGGTTCAAGTTTGCCAAAATGGTTTGCTAACCTCAAGAAGCATAAACAAAGCAGTAGCGCAGTCACCTAGAATGCCTGGAGAAACTGCTCAAAGTTGATGGCTTTTTTCAAGGATAACACTCAGGCCAAGCTCTGAAACACCAATTAATCATGACTTGTTCTCATAAAGATTATCAAAAAACTTCCCTCTAAAAATTGTTTTCTGATTACATGACAGAAAAACCTTAGTCTTCCGTTCATGACTCAGTCACTGCTCTGGATGTACAATTTCACCCTACGGTTATGTTAATACAGAGAAGATGAAGTAGGGCGTAGGATGAGACTCATTACACAGGAATTCCCATGGCTTGTTTCTCGTAACACCCCCTGATGTCTTTTCAATTGGACTTTATTAAACACTTATGGAAATACACAGTATCTCTGAAACGGCCAACCTTACAAAATAACTCAGATTTCCTTTCACATTCTCAATGTTTTCATTTGTGATGCTGAGGGTCAAACCCAGGGTGTTATACACACTAAGTGCTTTACCACACATCAGTCCCCTAAAATTGTTTTATTCAAAAAATAAATAAATAAAATAAAATTGTTTTATTCGTGGTGGTTAGAGGTAGACTTATAGGAGGCTAGGTGTAGTGGTGCCACAAAAGACATGACACTTAAGCTTAATAGGTAAAAACCTCAAAAGGTAAGATATGCTTGTACAGCTACCCTACTGTATTAACTGCAAAGAAATCAAATTAAGAAACTCCTTAAGAGTTAAAAAAAGAGCACCACTGGATATCCTGTTAGAATTGCTTATCCCTTGCATTTAGTTCAAATGTTAGTTAAACTAAAAAGCATTCCTGCCAGGCATGGTGGCTTAAGCCTGGAATCCTAGCAACTCTGGAAAGGCCCCACCAAGTTCCCGGCCTGCTGCAGCACTTAGCAAGACCCTTTCTCACTTGAGTCTTTTGTAGAAAAACGGAGGCACCTTGACACAGTAATGTGAAGTGAAAGAAATCCGACACATAAGCCTAAATGGTTTCTCTTACACAAGGAACCCAAAGGATAAAGACTCTAAAGCGCAAAATAAAAGACAAAAAGAAAAAGGGAGGTAGATCTGCTGCAAATGACTAAGACAGCAAGAGAGGGAAGGAAGTGGGCAAAGCGGTGGGGAAGGAGACCTGAAAGACTAAGACATGTCATGTACGTGTACCAAAAGCCCACAATGGAAATGGTCATGTATCACAAACATGTGCTAATAAATTTTTTTTTAAGGGTGGGGATACAGCTCAGTGGTAGAATGCTTGGCTGCCAGGAGTAAAGCCCTACATTCAATCCTCTACAGTACAAAGCAATTTTTCAAACATTCATAAATTCTCCATCTTTACACAACACTGTCTAAGACAGTTTTCTCTAAGCCTAAACTGAAGTTTGCCTCCCTACAGTTCACCTCTCTCCTAGTCTCCCTCGAGCAAACAAAACAGCTGGAGCCACAAAGACCCTGACTTCAAGATTAGGGCCTCTTCTCCAGCTCTGCATGTACTTAAAGAAGGTTGGTATGGCACTGTTTTCTTCTTCCTAGTATAAAACTATACGTAACCACATAAAACTGACCCAATGTGTCCCTTTCTGAATGGTAGGTCTCACTCTCATGACCTCTTTTCAAAGGAATGAAGATAAACCTAAATTTTGGCTACTGAATAACTTTTCAAAATGAAAATTCGGCTCAATAATACTCATCTGTGTAAAACTTTATCCGTCAGAGTCATGATTTCACAGATGCTCAAAATCCAGTACTTAGTCCTATTATTGAAAATAAAATCACAACACAGAAGATATTACTTGGTAAAGTCCTCAAAGTAGATTTTATTTATACATTTCTTCAAATGACTGTGGAATTATTAAAAATCCCTCTCAAATCTGCCAATTTAGGGGCAGTGGTACAACCAGGGTTTTGGACAAAAGCAAATATAAACAAACTGGTGCCCTGCCAGCTCATTGAGCTAGCACCACAAAGCCAATTATTCTCTAACCTCAAGGGATCTCATCTGTGGGTGTGCTTGAATTGGCCCCTTGTAATTGTTCAAATTTTTTAAAAAAAGTTATGGAAAAGAGATTAGTTTCTAACATGTGCAGTCTTTAAAAGTAAAACTCCAGAAACATATGTCTGAAATGATTTGCAAAGTTGGGTACAGTGTTTATACATAAAAAGAACCAAAAACCCCCAAAGACTTTTTCAAAGTTCTAAGTAATCTAAATCACACTTTAAATGGCACTGCATTAGTGATCTTTTTTTGAGACAGGGTCTCCCTAAATCATTCAGGCTGGCCTTAAACTCACTATACAGCCCAGGCTGTCCTCAAACTTGCAGTAATCCTCCTGTCTCCGTCTCTCCAGCGCTGGGCTCACAGATGTACACCACCACGCCCAGCTAATAACGTTCTTTTTGAAACATTTTGTTTAAAAGAAATCCAGTAAGACTGCTCTCACCCTTATGAAAAGACCTAATACCTTTCTAAAACAAAAATATATTTTGCGTAAGAAACAACACTGTACATTTCACTGGTAGATTAAGATTTCTGAGGTTGTAAGAAATGGGGCCAAAACAAGACACACTCAAAAAGGGATGTTAACACAAGAAATGTGCTATAAGTAAAGTGCATGAAAGGAAGCCTGCTCAGCTAAATGAAGTAGACAAAGGTCAGAAGGGTCATTCGCCAGATCGGCAGCAGGCTCGAAAACCACACTGCAAATTCTGGCATCCGCTGGCGGTTTCAGCATGAGGACCTGTATGAAAAGAGAGAAGTGTGAAAGGAGGAACTTCTTAATAATCTTATAAAAACAATTTTGCTTGTGAAGCAGCTAAAAATTGTATTTGCTCTATTAGTAGTACACTTATTTCACAGAGTAGCATCTTACATAAAATTCATCAGAAAAAAATTGCCAGTAACAGTTTGACATTAACTAATATTTTTCACGGTCCAAAAGATAACAGAAGGGAAAAGAAATAATTTTGGCAACAATTTTACAAAATAAAAACAGAAAAAATGAGCAATCCATAGAAGCAGGATTGCCTGGCTAACACTACCTAAAACTGTAATTAAAGGAAAAACAAAACAAAATCAGAAAAAAACACTATAGTAGGTCAGCTACATTACTGAACAATTACAATAAATATGAAACAAAGTTTAAAATACACTGGACAGACACAGACTCAGTGTGTTTGCTATATTTTTAATTGTCACTTATTGCCAGAAAAACAATCATATGGTAGTGTTAGATGAAATTATTTTCCAAATTTGAGTACAGAGTCATTAAACACTGAGACATAATAAAAATTGTGATTCACTTACAAAGAGGAGTAAGAAAACATCTGTGGAATAACTGGCATTTTATTGCACTCACATTATGCTACCAAGTACTAGACAAAAGACTCATTAGACAACATAGCTGAGAATTAGAAAATGGAAAGCTTTGTAGCACATTTTCATATGTTAAGTACTTAAAGTAAATGACAGTTTTGATAAAGGCAGGCAAATGTGAAAAGGGTTGTTTCACTTTACTGAAGTCTTTCAGTATTTCTGAACCATGGAAACAGAACAGTTTATTAGTTCTGGGCCCACTAGAACAGCGAACTCCTCCATAACTGTGATATGTAAGCACCAAACAAACTTAAAAGCACACAAAATATGATTTCACTGATGAATGTCAAATGGATTATAAATGAAAAGCCACAGTACCCTGGAAGTAATACCAGCTTAACTCAAAGCGGCATTTTAAATGTTCACTGTTTTACTTTTCTGAACGAGCACTTCATTGCAAAAGAAGGCAACTTCACTATTTCTTATGTTTTCTAAAATTTACCTTTCCTTTGTACTCCCAAAATGGTATATACAAAAGAGGAGAATTTCTTAGGATATGTAATCACTAAAGCATAATGTTTCTCTCTTTCACTACGGAAATGACAACAAATGTTTATGAAAAAATCAACTAAACTTTTTGTATTACGTAGAACTCCCAAAGCCTATGCCTGTGATGGCAAGCCTTTTAGAGACCAAGGGTCCAAACTACAACCCCAAACCCACTTACTTATCACAAGGTGCCAATGCTGCAATCAAACCTGAATACTAAGGTTTTAGTTTAGAAAAAAACAACTCATACATTAGCACATTTGTCTCAAAAGAAAAACACAGCAACACACATGCCACAGGTTTGCCACCACAGGGCTATACTTTCATTAATTTTCAAATAGTTTTATTAATTTTAAAACTGAAATGACACCTGGGATCTGCTTCAGATGAATAGGGGAGCATACATGGGAATGGGCATGGTATAGTGGAACACAAGACTGGCCACAGATTTGTAACTGTAGAGGCTGATGGTATGTAAGGATTCACTATACTATTCTGTTTATATGTTTAAAAATTTCCATAGTAACACGTTTAAAATTATTTTAAATATAAAATTAATCACTGCAAGCCCATTCGTATTTAATCAAAATAAAAATGTACTCCATTTTTAAGATTAAAAGTTAAATATCAAAAATTTTAAATTTACAAAATAGCATTCTTTGCTAGGATTATTTTCCCTTGAAATAAGGTACAACGTGAAGTCATGAGTCACAAAGTCAAGATAAATTTTTTTCCTACGTACTGGTATTTATGAGAAATGTCTAGATAAGAACCTCTAGCGGGATGCTCTTTCCCCACAGCCAGTCTCCCACAGTCACCTGGTATAGCACCTGCTCCACACTGCCCAGGCCACGGGCCCCCCCGTGTGTGACTGTTCTGCCTACTTGTCATCCTGTCTCACTGAGTGCCTCTGACCCTCACAGTCTGTGAAGAAATGTTTGAATAGCTAGCTTTTGCCAAAATGTATCTGAGTAGCTTTTTATCACCATGTAATTCTAGTCTCAATTTTTTAAGGGAGAAATAAGAGGAAAGAGATATGCAGACTCAATTTTCCAAACTAAAACATCACAAAACACTTTACAATGTCTATTTTTTGTTTCTAAAGACATGAGCTTTCACTATGTTGCCCAGGTTGGCCCTAAACTCCAGGACTCAAGCAGTCCCTTGCCTCACCTCCTAAGTATTGGGACTACAGGTACATGTCACCACATCAAGCCATGTCCTATTATTTTTTAATTGTAACAAGGTAAGGAAGGAATGTTACAGCAAATTCCACAGTGTCCTAAGGAAAAAATTGTAAGTGGTGGCTGGAAATAATAAATGAAGTACACAACTGGTTTCCAAGGAAAAGTAAAAAAGAACCTCCATAGAGAAATCAGCTCAAGGAAGCTGTTCTCCTGGAGACTCCCACCCATCCAGACACCACACAGCTTTTCACCACCCCACCTAAGAGATGCAGGCCTCCACATCCTCAGTGTCCACTCTGGTCACCTGTGTCCCTCTGTTCTCAAAGTATAAACATGGTAGGAAATGAGATAAAATGTAGCTATAAAATCATGTACTCTGGATTAAGTACACAGCTAAGAGAATTCTGTATCTCCTCATTCATCACAAAATTCTTGCTAATAAGGACACAAAAAGTGTCACTTCCTTCACTATTGAGTCCCAGGGGGATTCTAAGTATCAAGAGAGGGAATACTGTGGTGCTTTTCAATGTAAAAGCAGGATCTATCTAGAGATGCCTACAAGTACATAACTAATAACCATAATATTAACAGTCTCAGAACTACAACAGCATCATAAGGTCAATCAGTGGAGCAACTGCCTATCTGATCCATGAAAGCAACAGATTCCAGCAAAGAATTTTATTCTCCTGAAGGTCTAGGGAAAAGTACAAGTGGTCAATCACTGTTTTAAACTTAGTCTGATATTGGAGGTAGCAGGTGAACAGCAATTTCCAGAGCATGGAAATTATAAGCAACACTAACAGTGAGATCCTCAAGTACTACAGAGGAGGTGCTCAGAAAAAATAAATGAACAAGAGAATAAGGAGGGAACAGATATATTAGGCTGCCAAGCATCCAGTCAACAGCTATACCTCAAGAGACAGGAACAATTCAAAGTATACAGTAGTTTCCTTTAAATATTTGAATTACAACCAAAAAATGTGCATCTCAACGGAGGACAGAGAACTCAAATGATTATAATATATAAGGACAACAGTATACTAAAGAATAATTAAGAGGGCCAGGGATACAGCTGAGAGGCACAAGCACCTGCCTGGCAAGCACAAGGTCCTGAGTTTGAATCCCAGTACCAAAAAAAAAAAAAAAAAAGAATAATTAAGAAAAAAACTGCATAACCACGAAGTGAAATTTTTAAATGTATGGTGAAGAATAAATCTTATAAGAAAGAATTTAAATATTAGATAAAAAGAACTATAAAGCCATTATTTCCCCAATTTGCATTAGAGAATGACCGTGTTCCCAAGTCGTGAGTCTGCATTACTCATGCTGTCGTTCTGCACTTACCTCAACTTACCTGTAATTCCTCTTTAACTTAAATTAGAAACACAAGAAAGCAAATCATCTGAGACTGTCACTTCCAGAACTATGAGCTAATCTATCTTAATTAGTAAATTATATATACATTGAAATGCAAATTGGCACATATTATTTATTTGCTATCATCATTCAAATGTTCTTCTAAGCTACCATTCCAATTAACACTTTTTAAATGATAAAGAATTTTATAATTCATGGTTAAGAGGCCTTTCTTTATTCAAATTCCAAAATTCAGTCATGATAAATCATTTACAGGAATCAAAATATGCACTTTGTATCAATGCGTAGCATAATGCCTTTTTCTAGGTAGTTACTTTTGAGTATGGAACAGCTATCTTTATTTCCTCTAAAATCTCTGCTAGTGTTTAGGAGACGTTCTGCTTTATCATTTACTATTCAGTTAATGACTAATGTGAAGCACATTTACCTTTTTTTAGCTAATAACCTCATAGTTACCTATTTAGATTATCTTTTGGCAAACTAATTTTAAGTCAAGTTACTTTCAAATGTTTAAAATATTATCTTCCACTTAACTATGCTTCCTCATTATTCTAAGACTTTATGTTAAAACATACTAGTTTCAGAAATAATAATAAAAACAATAAAAGGAGGCCTGTAAACATTCACGAAACATTTACTGTACAAGCTGAATTGTTTTGAAAGATACTGAGTCAACAGTGTCACACTGCAAACTGAATGGAATTCCAACAGCCTTCAGGTTGTCCAACTGTCCTTTTCTGGAAAAGACTGCAGCAGAGCCCTGCTTTACCAACAAGCTGCTATTATAGAACACAGGTTCTATGACAAATCACTCTGCCACAGTATTTTATTTCTCTCAAATCATGACTTGATGACTCAGAAAGGGAGATTTAATACTGTTCTATTCAGGCATCGCAATTTCCTTTCACATTTTTCAAATTCATTGTTTTTTTTTTTTTTTTTTGGCGGTACTGGGGATTGAACTCAGGACCCTGCGCTTGCTAGGCAGGCGCTTATTCCACTGAGCTATATCCCCAGCTCCTTAAAGGAAAACATTTTCTTTGTTTTTTTTTCTTGTTTTTTGTTTTGTTTTGTTTTGTTTTTGTTTTTTTTGCGGTACTGGAGATTGAACTCAGGACCCTGCGCTTGCTAGGCAGGCGTTTATTCCACTGAGCTATATCCCCAGCTCCTCATTTTTCAAATTCAGATCTCTTAGTTTAAACTCATGTGCTGAGCCTTGTGTCATGGCCCATGCCTGTAATCCCAGCACTCAGGAGGCTGCAGCAGGAGGATCACTGTTAGTTCAAGGCCAGTCTCGGCGACATCCTAAGTTCAAGGCAAGCCTGAACTACATAGTGAGACCCTATCTCAACAACAACAACCAAAAAATTCATTTACTGAAAATTACCAATCACTTATCCAAAAGAAATTCGTATATTCAACAAAAGGAATATAAAACCTCCTTTGGAACACTTTAATATTTACATATTCAAAGCAAGATGAAAAAAGCACCAACAAAGTACAAAAAATTTTAAGATTTAACTTGTCCTATCATCAAAATTAATTATTTCAAAAAGGTTAGGAACACATAAACACAAACGATAGTTCATACAAATGAACCAAAATCTAATACTTCACCATGTAAAACATCTATATATTCAAAAATAAATGTAACAAATAAATAAATAAATAAATATAACAAATTGTGAGATTTATTGCCAAATATATTCTACACTGAAATTATGTCCAAATTCAAGTGTAATACACAAATTTTTTTTCAAGAAATAACTGCTTATTATTTTTGATATGTTCTAGAAGACTTAGGAAGTATATTGAAACCCACAACACTAAAACTTCATGTTTAAATATAAAACAAAAAACTCCCCAAACCCTCTGCAAAAAAATACTATTGCATCAGCATACTTTGTTTTTAGAAGGTAAACTGGTTGTAAACAAAGTAAAATTCATTTTCACCATTACTTAATTACACACCGAAGGCAAAAGAGAGCAGAGATGTTCCCACTTCATGCTGAAACATCAGGAACATGGGAAGTCATCCACAACACAGTGTGATTATAGAAATTAGAACGCTAAGCTCTCTCATATTTAAAGAAAATCTAATTTTCTGAGAAGAGCAGATGTGCTAACTTCTCTATCTCTGAGCGTGTCATTTCTCTCTCTGTTGTCCCCTCCTGTCAGTTGTTCTGAGAAAAGCTCAGCTGATCTTCCCATCATATTAAAAATGAACCAGGCCCTCTCAAAGACAGTATGTGGTATAAAAAGACAGGCACAGAGCAGAATCTCACCTGTCTAAATTCTTCCCAGTTGTAAATATGGTTGATTTGTTTACTATTAATTGAGAAGCAGCTTTTCATCCTGGGATTTAGTTTCTATCAATGACTACCAAATGCCCCAAGGGTACTGTGAAAAAGTACATTCAACAGGCTCGTTGTAGGGCAGGTAACAATTGAATTGGGAAATACTTACCTGGTGATTTTTCTTTTTTTTTGTAGTGCTGGGCATTGAACCCCATAGGCCTCACACACACAACAGACAAATGCTCTACCTGCAACTACGTTCCCAGCCCTATGTGATGAATTTTAAGAACAGGTTTGGGAATTTTAGTCATCTCTTTAAACATACTTTAGCATTTCAGCCTGCTCTCAATACCTTCCTCAACAGTTTTCAGTGAGATTTATCTGGACCAGACCCAGAACTCCTGAGGAGTTCATTACTAAACTACTTATCAGATAAAGTTGTTCTACTAGAAAAGTAAGACTATTATTCCAAGAAATCAGTGCATCTAGAACATCAGTATCTCTACACTGTTAATGAGTGTTTTAATGTCGTAAGACTAAAGGAATTCCCAAAATTTTAGAAGAAGTTTACTACTCCTATCCCAATTTGCCATTTTTAAGTGATTAAACTATTGTATGCCTCAAAAGTCTGAAAGAATGGGTATTTCTGCCTCCTCTGTGCACCAGCTATGTAACCTTTATTCATTCAGTCCCTCTTAGCCCTGGTTCTCTTACCACTAACATAGATAATAAAAAGGTCTGGCGTGGCAGCACACGCCTGTAACCCCAGCACTCGGGAGGCTGAGGCAGGAGAGTGGTTGTGAGTTTGAGACCAGCCTGGGCTATAAAGTAAACTCAGAGCCAGCCTGAACTGCATAGCGAGACCCTGTCTCAAAAAGACAAAAAAAAAAACCCATAGATAATAAATGTTACTCTCAATTACTGTGATCATTAAATGAACTAATGTGTGTTACTGTTTAAAACTGCTCCACATGCCCAGTAACTGCTGCAGTTGTTTATTATTGTAAGAGTCTGATCTTCTTAAAGTATTTCTTTGGCTATATTATAAATAGTTCTGCATTTAGGAGAGGGATATATTTCAAGCTGTAGTGGATACACTAATCTTCTGCATTAGTGAGCACTGTGTCAGAGGAGGCCTGGTACCAAAATAGTAAAAACTTGCTCATTTGCCTGCCTTGGTGAGATTTCCTGCCACTTTTAGTTTTAACTTTATTGATTTGGTATTTAAGGTACTTTTCTATCTCCTAGAAAGTACTACCTTTATGCTTTATAGTCTTTTTTCTAATTGTCTTTTTGAGACAGACTCTCACTATGCAGTTCAAGCTGACCTTGAGCTCACTTTGTAGCAGAGGCGGCTGGCCCCGAACTACAAACGATCCTCCTGCCTCAGCCTCCTCAGTGCTGGGATTATAGGCATGTGTCATCATGCCCGGCTTAAATACAGACTTTAACTTACATAAAATTCTACATTTGAAACGCTAAAGTTATTTTAGTATTCAATAAGATAACAGAAAGTTATTCTGAAACTATAGCTAATTCTTCACAAAAATGATAGTATAGCTCTCAGAACCATTAAATTTCCTGAGTTGTTTTATTATAAATGTTCAGTGTATGATTTTCCAGTTAAATGTTGTAAGCCAAATAAGAATAAGTAGTGAAAGCTATGTTTAGTATTTTTTCTTTTTTTTGTTCTTTTTAACTAGGCAAGTTATGAACTGCAAAAGATGTACTTCTGCTCAGTAGTCACGTGTGACCGTAGGACACACCCAGCATGTGAATGCTGACTCCAGATTTCAGATACATCTCCAATAGATTCTTTAAGAAAAAAAAAGCCTAATCTGAGACAGAGCCATCTCATCGTGGCAGCAACACCAGGCTGTTTCCACGGTTTAGGGTGGGAGACACTAGTGACAAGGTGTGGGTAGGGAAGGCCACAGTCAAATGCTAGTTAAATGTTGTAAGCCAACTAAGAATAAGGAGCGAAAGGTGTATTTAACTGGTTTATATTTTGTGGGTTAAAATATGTAACCCACAAAAACAACTTATTTTTTGAGAAGTAATAAAGATCTGTGATTTTTTTAATATTATCAAATTTGAAGGACTAAAACTAAAACAATTTCGAATGTTCGAAATCTAGAAAAACAAATAGAAACCATAAAAATTATTAGAACTGCTAACATTTTTCAAACTAATCCTCCTTGTTAAAAGGCATTACCTGCAGTGCCTGCCTGGCAAACATGAACTCCTAAGTTCAATTCCCAGTAACCACCCCCCAAAAAAAACATAAAACGCATTACCGTTAATGTTGTCACAGTAGTAAAAGTATTCATCATTTAGAGAAGGACAAGCCGAAACCAAATCCTGCAGGCCTGCACCAGTTACAGTAAGACAACCAGAGAGATTAAGGTGCTCCAAATAAGGCAGCCCTCCTCCCAGAGTCAAAACCCTGTAAGAGAAACAATGTGGCAATTAGAATATATTAATCTATGCAGTATTTTATACTCCTATGACTTACTGGGCCACAATTTTATATAACAAAAAAATTTAAGAATTTCTCTAAAATATTGATAACTGACCTTATCCTGAAGCAGAAGTAAACTTAAACTCAGAAACATTATCTAAATTTTTTCTAGACAGTAAGTCTATAAAAATTTCTATTGTAAGAAAATTATAGTAACTCAATACTTACAGGAAGTACTGAACTCCAAAGCTGTAATGTCAATTACCCTACCAAACTGTCCAAGTTAAAATCATCAAGACAATTACTAACGTTTTAAACCTATGTCCAGTTTTGTAGTGTTTCAAAAACTTGTTAGTATGTGACTCAGCAGTTCTTCTCAGATGTATATACCTGAAAGTTTGAAAACTGTTTACATAAAAACTTGTAATCAATGTTCAGAGCAGCATTATTCGTAAGTCAAAAAACCCCAAATACCCATTAAATAATACATAAACAAAATGTGTTACATCCATATAATTAAGCGCCATGCACCCCCAAAGTACAAACAGATGTTTTAACATGCATGAACCTTGAAGACATACTAAGCAAAAACAAGCAGATACAAACAAGCAGACTATGTGGTAGTGTACAATTCCATTAATATTATTACCTTAGAATAGGTAAACCCATAGAAACAAGGTAGGCTAGTGGCTGCTAGGAGCTGGAGGTAAGGGAGAATGGGGAGTGACTATTAATAAGTATGTGATTTCTTCTGGGGATAATGAAAATATTTCTGAATTAGATAACAGTGATGATTGCAAAAACATGTAAACATTCTAAAGCCATAGAACTGTTCACTAAAAATGTAGTAAATGTTATGGCACATTAATTAAATTTTAATTAAAGAAGCTGGCATATCCAGAAGAAAAAAAACAGTATCTGCATACATAAAATAAAGTGAAAGGTGGACTCAGGTGCCTGAGCGCCTCAGCTCTGGACCCTGACTCTACAGCTACTGCGAGCATCTGTGCTCTGTGCTCTGAAACCCAACTTCTTCGCAGCTGCTTGTGAGCAGTGTTAGACCTGACACCAAGAGAAATACCCTCACCTAAAACTCTCCTCTGTGGGAAGAGAAGAAAACCCGAAGAGCTCTGACACCAAGGACCCTAACTACCTACACTGCCGTCACTGTTGCACAGACTCCTCCACCCTAGGTCACTGGCACTGCTGCTACAGATCATGCACAGGCCATGCTCTGCAGGAGTTTGAAGGAGAGCCACCACATCATTTCCAACTGGCAGAGGAAGACATTTCCAGCTGGCAGAGGAAGACCCCTCTTCAGGGGGAAAGCCTTTCTTTGTGAAAAGCCACTTAAGTTTGGAAGAGAGAACTATTCCAGTAAGATGTGTGGAAATTAACACAAAGACACAAGACAGATGAAAATGCAAGGAAATAGGGTACCACCAAGGAAGCACAGTGATTCTCCATAACTGACTCCAAGAACACATAAAATGTCTGAAAGGAAATTCAACAAAGTAATCGTAGGAAACTCAGTAAAATAAGAGAATACAGATAGGTAAGTCCATGAAATCAGGAAAACAACTGATCTGAATGACAAATTCAACAGCTATTATAAAGAAGAACCAAAGAGAAATTTTGGAGTTAAGGAATTCAATGAATATAGTATCACTTAGGCCCCTCATTTGTTACGTACTATCCTAAGCATCACTTGGGCAGGTATTATTTCACCCAGTCTGCTCTTGTTTGCATGAGAGACATACTTGCCATTCGTGTGTTTCCTGCTATATTATCTTATAAAAGCTAATGAAAAAATATGTGATTTTTGTTCATCCTCTATTTAAATAATTGGACTGAGAAGTGGTTAAAGATAGATTGTTTAAAATTACCCAGAGGAAAAAAAAAACAATGAGAAAGAAAGAACACTACCTATGGGATATAGTGAAAAAACTTTCATGTTATAAGAATTACAAAAGACAGGGACAAAAAGTTTATTTAATGAAGTAATTGCTAAAAACTTCCAAAGCCTTGGAATAGATATGGTCCTCAGCAATACACATTTTAATTAAAAATCAGTGGTAAACGTAAATATATAGACAAATCCAGACTTGTGTAAAAACATACGGAGTGTCAGAAATCAGTGTGTCTCTAGTATAAAGGTTAAAACCCAAAACAACCAAAAACAGTAATGAGCCAGGCATGGTGGCAAATGTCTACAGTCCCAGTACCTGGGAGGTGGAGGCAGCTAAGTGCCAGTGTGACGTCAACCCGGGCTACACAGTGATACTCTGTCTCAAATACCAACAATTGCTCTAATAATTATTGAAAAATATATGAGAAGCCAGGTATGGTGGTGCACACCTGTAATCCCAGCACTTGGGAGGTAGAGGCAGGCAAATCACTGCAAGTTTCAGGCCAGTCTGAGTTTAAGGCTAGTCTGAACTACACAGCAAGATCTGATCTCAAAAAAAAAAAAGGAAAAGAAAAGAAATACATGTGATGATATATTTTACATCACAAATATAACCTGATACAAGATACAAGTCTATAGGTTTTGTAGACAACTGAAGTTATTATCAGTACAAAACAGTCTACTGTAACTTTCAAAAGTTTTATATAAACTTCATGGCAATCAGACAGCGAATAACTATAGCAAATATACAAATAAGAATCAAAACTTAGCATTATAGAAAATTACCAAATAACAAAGACAATACAAGGAAGAAAAGAACAAAGGACCTATAAAACTAATAAATACAACAAAATAGCAACACGTAGTTATGCCAGCTAAACGTAACTGTCAACTGGACTGCATTAAGAGGTTCTCGGAGAAGTGGCTGAACCACAAGGACTCTGTACACATCAGCAGATTAACCCACCGATGTTCACAGCCACGTGGGCTGTGAGGAACTGGGCCTGCTGGCAGTGGGTTGCTGGTGCTGCTGCATGCTGCTCCACCTGCTCGACATCCAGCTATCATGAAGTAAGCAGCTTTTTTCCACCATGCCATTCCATTATGGTGCTTCTGTCTTAGAATGACCCAACCATGAACTGCACTCTTTAAAAGTGAGAACCAAACTAAGCCACTCCTCTTTTAAATTTCAGTTATTTTGTACCAGCAATAGGAAAATTCACTGCTACGAAAATTCTTACCCATTTGTAATTATAATGAATGTAAATGGATTAAATTCTCTAATCAAAAGACAGAATGGCTGACCAGATTAAAAAACAAGACATGACTATGTACATGCTATCTACTAAGAGATTCACACTGGCCTTAGGGTAAGACATACAGATTGAAAGTAAACAGATGGAAGAAGATATTCCATGCAAGTGAGAAAGACCAGAATAGCTATACTTACATCAGCTAAAATAGGCTTCAAGTGAAGAGACAAAGAAGGTCATTACTTAAAATGAAAATAAACTAAATATACATGAACCCAACAACAGAGTACCCCATTCTATAAAATAAATATTAATGGACATGAAGTTGGAGAAAAAGAGCAACACAACAGTAACAATGAACTTCAACACTTTACTTTCAACAATGAACAGGTAAACCAGAGAAAAAAATTTAAAAAGGGAACACTGGAATTAACTGAAAATTATGTCAATGTTGCTTCCAACTATAAGAGTATAAAACTAGAGCCTGGCCTGGTGCTGCATGCCTATAATCCCAGCACTTACAAGGCTGAGGCAGGAGGATCTCTGAGTTTTGAGGCCGGCATGGACTACATAGTGAGTTCAAGGCCAAAGTGAACTACATAGTAAGACCCTGTCTCAATAATCAAAACAAGTAAAAAAAAATTAAATGCCAATATTTTGTACTCTAACTCATTTAAACATAATATACCATATATTAACCATTATTACCCTATTATTTTGTTTTACATTTTTATTTTTTCCTCTTTAAAATAAAAAAGATAAACCAGCAAAAAAAGAATAAAAAAGAAACTAGAAATTAGCAACTGGAGGAATTTTGGGAAATTCACAAGTATTTGTAAATTAAACAACATGCTCCTCAAAAACCAAAATAGAAATCAGAAAGGAAATTTAAAACATATAACTAATATACCAAAACCACAATAAAAGCAGTTCTAAGAGAAAGCTTCTAGCAATGAGTATCATACTAACCCTTCAGAAGTCACATACAAACACTTTTCATACATATTAAGAGGTAACATCTGATCTGTCACCTCCATAAGGTGAAGAAAAGACCTCAAAAAGTTATAATATTAACCAAAAAAATTAACATTATGCCTCCAAGAAGAAAAAATAAAATGAAGCTAGCAGAAGGAAGGAAATTTTTTAAAAATGAGACCAGAAATAGAGAACAACAACAACAACAAAAATCACAAAGAAAAAAGTTGGGTATTTTTTTTTTTAATAAAAGCAGCAAACTTTGAGCTAGATTGAAAATAAGATTCCAATATATAAAATGAGAAAGAATAGTCACTACAATGGACATATCAGAAATCAAGTGCGTCACAAAATAAGTCAAGACACGCATGTGTAAGTACCACATTGTTTCTCCGGTATGAGAAACCGAAAGTATAAATAGGAACCAAAATGTTTAACAGATACTGTGAAATAGAAAGAAAATGTTCAAACGGGGAAGGGAACAATGGAAAGGGAGGGAGAGGAAAGAAAGAAAAAATAAAAAAGAGAAAAGAAAACATGGAAACAAAGCTTTTGTAAATGAGAAGGGGAGGAGGGGTTAAAGGGAGGGTAGGGGAACAGAGAAAAAATAAGTTATATCACGTACAGGTACAAATTCTCTACAATGAATGTGATCATTATCTAGATCTAAAATGTACCAATAAAATCTGATTGGAAGGAGAAAAAGGATCACAAGAGGCTATTATCAATAATTATGTGGTAACATACAGGAAAATGATAAATTCCTAACACAATTAACCAACGTTGAATCAGGAAGAAATAGAAAACTTAAACTAATCAGTAATAAATCATAATATGGAAGGAATAATTTTTAAAAACCCAATAAAGAAAAACCCAGGAATACAGTAGATAGTTTTCAGCTGAATTCTACAAAACTTTCAAAGAATTAACAGCAATACTTCTTAAACTCTCCCCAAAATGAAAGCCAGAGCAAGTATTTCCTAACACATTTTATAAAGCCGGCTTCAACTTGATTCCTAACACAGAGAAAGATACCACAAAAAAGTATAGGCCAAATATCTCTGATACAATGATGCAAAATTCCTAGGTAAAATATTCAGAAATCAAATGAAACAACACCAAAATACATTTCATGAGTGAACAGGATTTATTTTTTGCATGCAAGGATAGTTTAACACAAGCAACTCAATCAATGTATTAACACTGAGAGAAAAAGCACAGGATCATATCAACTGACACAGAGAAAACACTCAACAAATTCAATATCCTTTCTTGACAAGAACTGCAACAGTTTAGATACAGAAGCAAAGTTCTCAATATACTTAAAGGACATTTATGGAGATGCCCTTAACTAACATCACAATCAATGCAGAGGAGCCAAAAGCTTTTCCTCTAAGATCTAGTACCAAGGAAGGTCATCCAAGCTCACTTGTTTAACACAATACTGAAAGTAGTATCATAAGCAATTAAACAAGGAAAAAAGCACACAATTTGGGAAGAAAAAGGTAAAATTATGTCTACAGATAACATAATCCTCTAATTTGGGAACGCCAAGACTGCCAAAACAAGGAATACTGTTCAGTCTTAACAAAAAGAAAGAGAAAGAGCGATCCTACCATTTGTCACACTGGACCTAGAGGACATTATGCTTCCCCCCAGGGGGAAAATATTGCACCATCTTACTCGTATGTATAATCTTTAAAAAAATAATCCAGTATGTAGAGGTAAAGAATAAAACAGTGATTACTAGTGAGGAAGAAACAGATATGTGGGTTGAAGGATATAAAGTACCAAATATATAACAGGAACAAATCATAACACCTAGAGTGCAAAATGAGTACTATAGTTAATTATAGTGTACTATAGTCACAGTTTTCCTAAGCAAGATTTTACCTACTATGCCACAGCATGGGAGAGTGGGTAATTGTGTGAGATGATGGTATGTTAATTTCTTCCACTACAATAGCCATGTATGCACTCTACGATATCATGTTGTATACCTTAAATATGTATATACAAAAAATCTGTTTTAAAAATATTTTAAACAAGATCAACAATTAAAAGAAAGTATGAACACAATGAAAGAAATAAAATGTATGTTTATATAATTTATATTTAATTTTGAGGGCTGGGGATATAGCTCAGTGGAATAAACACCTGCTTGGCAAGTGCAAGGTCCTCAGTTCAATCCCCGGTACTGCAAAAAAATATATATGTATGCCTGTGTGTGTATACGTGGGAAGAGATATAGATGGAGATGAAAAATACAATATCTGAAACAAAATATACATTGGATGAGAGTAACAGTGATCAATAATTAGCCATTATAGAAAAATTAGTGAACATGAAGACACAACCAAGAACTGAATTTATCAGGATACTGAAAGAATGATACACCATGACCATGTGTGTTTTATCAACTTCAACACGTGAAAATCAACACAATTCACTACATTGCTACAAAAAACCCCACAAGATCACCTCGAATGATTCAGAAAAAGCACTAACATCTACTATACTTTCATAATAAAAACAAAAATTTCAGTAAGCCGGAAACACAAGGGAAGTTCTTCATCTATGAAAAACACAGAGCTAACTTCACACTCATGGGTACAAAACTGAAACTCTTCCCGTATAGGTACAAGACAAAAGTGCTCACTGTGGCCACTTCTATTTAACAAAGGCCTGCCTGGAAGTTCTGGGCAGAGCAATTAAATAAGAAAAAGTAAAAACTGTACAAACTATAAAGAAGTAAAATTATGTCTTTAGAGATGACATTACTGCATGTGTAAAAAATTCTAATTTCACAAAAAACTGTTAGACTAAATGAATTTAATGAGGCAAGATAAAGAATCAACACACTTCTCAGGTGTATTTTTATGTATGAGCACATTAACTTGCAAAATAAAATAACCCCATTTACAATAGCATCAATGAGAATAAAACACCTAGGAATTAATCAAGGTGAAAGAGATGTATGCTGCAAACTATAAAAAACTGCTACAATTAAAAACAATCTGAACAAATGCAAAGACACTCCATGTTCATAGACTGGAGCCTTACAAACTGTCAATACTACCTAGAGAGAGCTACAGAGTTATCAAAATCGCAAAGACGCTCTTTATAGAAACAGAAAATTTTACATTGCTCCACACAGCACAACAGATTCGAACTGACTGAAATGAGTATCTTAAATTATACCGTTCCAACACTGAAAAAGGACCTTTTTGTTAACCCTCTTTTTTAAATAAATGCACAGAAAAGGATAACTTAGATCATGCTTTCCTATTTCACATGAGAATGACAGTGTGTCCATTTACTAGTGCTCTGGTTACTCACCTGAGACCATGGTCTGTGATCTGGTAACATCCAGACAGACTGAGAAACAAAAGTACACGTCCAGTCTCTTCATCAGATTTTTCACTCCCAAAGTCAAGTAAGTCTTTTCCCCTAGGCAATGTAGTCCTTAACGCTTTTCTACACATTGCGGAAGACGCTGGGAGTGCTGGCATAGTTCTTAGAGCTGCTCCGGTGCAACAGAATGAATGACCACAATAAGCAAGGGCTGGAGAAGCACAATGCTGCTGCCAACAGACACTAGTCCTTAGTCCAACAATATCCTTACTGTAACAACCAGATGAGGAACAACCAAAGTTGGATGCTGTTTCCATTACACAGAGACTTTCAACGTTTCTATGTCTCCATTCTACTGCATCTTCAATATCAGCCAAAGCTTCAGCATCTAACATCCACACATACGGAGAAGTAAAACTTTCAGAAGAAACAGGCTTAGTCCAGGCGTGTTCGTTATCTATTTCCTCTGCAATGCCTTTGTGAGTTAAGTCATGCAAACAGGAACACTGCTTGGTAGACTGTATGGTAATGTCTTTGTTTTTCCATTTAGTTGAAGTAATTTTGGTTGCAGTAGTTTTCAAGAAGTCATTCTGGTGAGATGCTAGAATTCCAAGAGCTCTGGAAATCTTCTCTAGAGCCACATCTGTGATTTTCTCACATCCCGACAGATCAAGATGCCGAAGACTCTGGCAGCAACCAAGCCAAGACCAACTACAATTAAGAGGTAACAAGACTATTAGTATACGTTGTTAACTTCTTCAAAAGCATCTGACTACATTTGTGTAGATGGATATTAGAAAAACAGATTTTAAATCTAATACAGTCACTCAAATATTTGCTAAATATTTACTGTTATATGGCAGTGCTTTTGTACCAGGGATATAAAAAGATAGTGACAGTAGTCAGAATTAACAGTATTGCTAACATAACAGGACGGAAGAGGGGTAAGGATAAAACTTGTTTACTATCCTAAAAGTAATCAGCAGGGGAGAGGTACGATACACACAAAAGAAGACTCTCTTAGGCTTAATGGAGTAAAGTACACAAGAAACACTATCTAGGTAACTAGCCTTAGCCAGAGGAGTGATCTTTCCCTCTGAAACAGGATACTGGGATGTAGGGAGCACACTACAATACAGGGGAAACATAGTATCCAGCACAATATAATCTATAAAAAGTACCGCTGAAACAAGTGGCACTATACAAGAAAAATATGAAGAATTAGATGGGAACTGTATCAAATGGCACTTAAGAGGCCAACTGAAACCTTAAAACCAAGCAGCACTAATCCATGTGACTAGAAAGCAAGGCTCAAAGGCCTAACACAATCAGTACCTAATTACAGATGTGGCAAAGTGACACAGAAGTTCTGAATCAGCTGGGAGTGGTGGATAACAGGAAAAGAAATGGAGGTTGCTACCAAGCTACAGCCAAACAAGATGAGCAGTAAAAAATAACAGCATGATTAAATTTTCATGATATAAATGAGAAACAAGAAAATAATTTTACTAGTAATTGATTATAGTTTAAATATTTTAAAATAATAACTCACCTGTCAAACGCAGAATCAGAAATGTCAGTCTGGGTAAGATCCAGATGCTCCAGGTTAGGGCAAAGCTCTAAAATCTGCCTAACCTGTGTGGGGGGAGGGGGGGGACCATCATGAAGATCTGCAAACCTTTAGTCAGAGAAGCAACAGGCACCTACTAGTAAATATAACCTAGTGGTTCTCAAATTTATGTGCATGTTTTTAAAAATCACTTGAAGCTGGGTGTGGTGGCGTAGCCTGTAATCCCAGCACTCCGGAGGCTGAGGCAGGAGGATTGTTGTGAGTTCAAGAGCAGCCTGGGCTACAAAGTAAGCTCAAGGCCAGCCTGAACTGCATAGTGAGACCTTGTCTCAGAAAGACCAAAACAGAAAAAAAAAAAAAAAAAATCACCTGAATAGTACATTACAAATATATATTCTGGGCTCAAAACCCCGAGAATCTATTTTAATAGTTGTGGGGTTACACCTGGGAATTTTTTCCCCCAGTACTCAGGATTGAACCCAGGGTCTTTCAACAAGTCATTTTAATTTTTCTTATTTTGAAAAATGGTCTTGCCAAGTTGCTCAGGTTGGGCTTGAACTTGCAATCCTCTTACCTCAGCCTCCTCAGTGCTAGGATTTCAAACATGCACTAGCTTGACTGGCTGCAAACTAACATGTTTAAGAAGTACCCAAAGACCCTCTGAGGTAGGGGGTCTGTGAAAGATACACTGTCACAGAACAGTCATTAGGGTGGTACAGGACTGAATCCTAGCACTTTGGGAGGCTAAGACGGGAATCACAAATTTGAGCATAGCCTAAGCTATATAATGATTCAGCAAGACCTTGTCTCAAAATCTGAAGAAAAACTTTTTAGAAGAGCTGGGAATACAGCTCAGCTCTTAAGATCTTGTGTTCAATCCCCAGTATTGCAAACACAAAAAGACAATGATTTTATTTCACTTGCCCAACTTACCAACACCTGAATACAATATTTAACCTTCCCTAGTCATGGTCACCTTATCCCAACACATAGGCAATGTTACGCATGGAAAAGGCTTTCCAAGGTCTAAAATGAGAGTCAGTAGTATACACCTATTCGGGGGAAGGCACTCAATATATTTTTCCCTTAATCAACCTCAATAAACAAACCAAAGCTGTATCAAAGCCAGCCTTGGGAACTATTTGTCTTAGTTCCCAAGCCATTGCTAATATGCACATACCATTTTGCTGGAAACTGCAGAGCTGTATGCCAGTACTAAAGTTTTTACAGAAGTACCAACATATGGAAGAACATTATGAATTAAGCCATGGAGTAAACGTTTTTCCATTTGTGCAATGCTGATAGCAGTCGATTCCTCTGCAGACTCTTCTGTAAAATGAATTCAAAAGTCTAAGAATTCAACATACTAATTACAATTAGTCTACTTAAAGACTCACCAATTGTTAAATATGAAATATTCTGTGCTGCCCCTAAATTCCCTTCCGTACGCAATTCCAGTTTCAGGCAATAAAGTGAACTCTTAAAAGAACTCTAAATACTTAAAGACAGAGACGTTCTTCAGGAGAAGACAGACCGTGTATCGAAAGAAAAGTGACACATAATCAGCTATATAATCAGTTATTCTACTGAAGTAAGGACAGAAAGCTAAACATATTTGAAACTAAAGTCACTTAGCCTGAACATAATGAATCAAACAAAGAAAGGAACCTTAAAATCATTAAGCAGTTAAAAAATGAGCATGGCCCACATCTGTAATCCCAGGGCGAACGGAGTAGAGGAATCAAAAGCCTAAGCGCAGCTTGGGCAGTATATACACACTTTCTCAAAGTGAAAAAAAAAAGTTAAAGGGCAGGGATATAATTCAGCTTGTATTTTTACAATAGGTTGCACTAATGTAACAACCACCGCACATAAAATTTTTTTTATTTTAAAATGCCAGTTTTATATAAAGAAAAATACACTACATTAAAAAAGAACTAATAATTTTAAATCCTTTCTCAAGATCCTATTGTTAGTTGGGCATGGTGGTGTTGGGCATGGTGGTGCGTACTTGTAATCCCAGCACTGCCAGCACTTGGGAGGCTGAGGCAGTAGGATCATCGAGAGTTTGACACCAGCCTGGCCTACAAGGCGAGCTCAAGGCCAGGCGAACTGCAAAGAGAGACCCGTCTCAAAAAGCCAGAAAAAAGATCCTATCGTTGTTGTCCTTATTACCTAAAGACCTACCTTGAATGTCTCAAAACAGAAAACATTTTAGCAGAAAAAATCAAGGAAGACTGATTTAAAATAAAACAGTGCACAAAAGGATTGTAAGTGAAAAAGCAATTTGTACCTAATGGTTTCACCTCACAGCTATCACCCTAAATTTCTCTTTTACCATGTATGTAAAATGTAAAGAAATAAAAAATACCTTAGCCCTACTTATCCAACTATGATTTCATTCCCAACCCTCTGTTTGTTTCTGTGGCTCTCCCTAGGTACGTGTGTGTGGCTCACTATAAAATCTCTACGAAAACACTGAAAGTGTAATGAGTGTTCATCTCTGCATGAGGGGTAAAGTCACCTAAACTGTAAACAGCACTGAAGTGGATGGCAGATCCACAGCGCAGCCTCCAGTCCACTCACCAGTCCACTCATCGATGGGATCAGTAACACTGTCTCCGAAAGGCTCCATCTTTTTTTCCTTGGGGAGGGAGGGAAACTGAACCCAGGCCTCACTGAACCCAGACCTCACAGCAGCGCTCTATGTGTAAGCTACAAGCAAGCCCTAACCCCAGTCTTTATACTTTTCTGTTTCGGTTTGGTTTTTTGAAACAGGGTCTCGCTATATAGCACAGGCTGGCCTTGAACCCACTATGTAGCCCAGGCTGGCTTTGAACGTGCCACGATCCTCCTGCCTCAGCCTCCAGAGTACTTGGATTACAGGGGTGCTCCACCATGCCCAGCTATAGCTTTCAGTATGAAAGGAAAAGATGGTCTACTCTCAAGTATTGGAACAAATACAGAGAAGCCTTGATACAACCTTTATAATTCTTATCATGGGTATTATGAGCTAATTTTCAAGAGATGATACATTAAGTCTTCCCTAGTGACAGGTAAGCAAAGACCTCACCTCCTTTGGGCTTTCACTCAAATCTCAAGAGAAACGGAATCACTTTTTTTAAAAATGGCAACTTCTTCCCTTTCTGAAACACTTTCCCTTCTTTTCCTCTACAACACTTGTCTGCCTCCTGTCTCCAAGTTTTCGGCTCAATAGGCCAGTGTGCTTTCTCCCATTCTGATCCGTCACTCTGCCCCCACATTTAGACAGTGCCTGCCATGGGTACACACTTCACCAAATCTAAGTGGGATACACCTGTCCCGTATAAAGCACCTTCCAAAACTAAACCTCACAGGTCTTCTTTTCCACACGTTTAGCTCTGTCACTGGAGCAGTTTGAGTAAAAAGCATTATTTTAACTAGAAATTTCCTATAATTTCTTTTAGCAAGTAGAACATTACATCACCGGTTAATATTTTATAATTTCATTATCTTTTAGTAGTGTTTATCTAGAATAGTATCTAAAGCAGAATTTCTATCTTCCTCCTCCACACAAATGCATCCATATGCCTCTAACTACAGCATGTTTTATTCCATTTTTGAATTAAAAATTACGTATTCTAAATTCTCCTCCACATGAGTTCTTAAAGGGTACAAATACATTCTGATAAACCTTGAACTTTCCTATAGTGCATAATGAATGGTTACCCTACTTTTTATAATTCCTTGCTACTTGCAAAGAATTTTCATGTATGAAAATGTACTGGCAAAGGGTGCAGTGCTGGCAATTAAACCCAGAATCTTACAAATGCTAGGTAAGCACTCTGCTATTGAGCTACACCCTAATCCAGAATATTCAAGTACAACGCCCTTATGAGGCAAGTATTACAACTTTACACATGAATACACAGTCTCAGGAGCCTCCTCTTTCCTTCCTCAGGGCCACAGATGACTCAATAAGACTGAGGAACTGATTAATTGGCTCTAAAAAGCACATTGTAAATGATGAAGCTCTATAATGAATACATACTATTCTCATATGGAAACTGAGTATCATTTTCTCCTTTTTAAAATTTTAGCTGCCGCCATCTTGGTTCCGTGTTCTCCGCACAAAATGCCCAGTGAAGCCACAGAAACCGTCCCTGCCACAGAGCAAGAGTTGCCACAGCCCCAGGCTAAGACAGGGTCTGGAACAGAATCTGACAGTGATGAATCGGTACCAGAGCTCGAGGAGCAAGATTCCACACAAGCAACCACACAGCAAGCCCAGCTGGCAGCAGCAGCTGAAATCGATGAAGAACCAGTCAGTAAAGCAAAACAGAGTCGGAGTGAAAAGAAGGCACTGAAGGCTATGTCCAAACTGGGTCTTCGGCAGGTTACGGGGGTTACTAGGGTCACTATCCGGAAGTCTAAGAATATCCTCTTTGTCATCACAAAACCAGATGTCTATAAAAGCCCAGCTTCAGATACCTACATAGTTTTCGGGGAAGCCAAGATTGAAGATTTATCTCAGCAAGCACAATTAGCAGCTGCTGAGAAATTCAAAGTTCAAGGTGAAACTGTCTCAAACATTCAAGAAAATACACAGACTCCGACTGTACAAGAGGAGAGTGAAGAGGAAGAGGTGGATGAAATGGGCATGGAAGTTAAGGACATAGAATTGGTTATGTCACAAGCGAATGTGTCGAGGGCAAAGGCAGTCCGGGCCCTGAAGAACAACAGTAATGATATTGTAAATGCTATTATGGAACTAACAATGTAACCATCTGAAAGGAGGACTATTTTTGGTGTTTCAAAAAGGTCACTGCAGCTTGGTTTGAAATTTGTACTGTTTCTATCCCTAATAAAGTTATGACTTATTGGATGATAAAAAAATAATAAAATAAAATAAAATAAAACTTTAATATAAAAAACACATGGGAAACAATACTATGCACATTTAAACCACTTCAATTAGAATAAATTTTACATTTACTTATTATTTCTACAAATTTTAAAAAGTAGTAGGGTTAAAAACAAATTTCTGTGGAAAACACAAAACACAGGAATGTTAGCAATTATCACTGAATATGTCAGTTAGTAAAACATCGTGTACTGATTTTAATTCCACGCATGGCTTACCAGATTCGTCTACATCAGCATCTTCATCCCACTCCTGAAAAGCACGACTCTCATCCTGCCTGCTTTTCACCCACTCCTCATCAGGCTCTGTATCAAGTTCAGTGGCAGGACCACTATACCAATCCCCTACTCAATGAATAAACAAAGAGGAGTTACAATTTACAATAAAAATCTCTACACACAAAAGATGTATTAGCCCCAGGCAATGAAACAGCTGTTTTCAGAAATACTTAACTGTGGTTTTTAAAAAATTATACTTAAATAGGCAAAGGATTCATCTTCAAACGTACTGAAGAGAACTATGACTATGTGGCTTCAGTTAACACTATTAATTAAACAATAACTGATGGTTATTCGAAGTAAATCTTATGCTCTAAAACTATGGAAACCATTTACAATTACAGTTTGCTATATACTCACTATGTATCTACTCTCGATGTAAAAAGTTTTTCAAGCTCACCTTTTATACAAATAAGCTTAAAAGTTATAATCCCATTTCTTTTTTTTTCTGATCTTTCTGAGACAGGGTCTCACTATGCAGTTCAGGCTGGCCTTGAGCTCACTGTGCAGCCCAGGCTGGTCTCAAACTCGCGGTGATCCTCCTGCCCAGCCTCCTGAGTGCTGGGATTACAGGCGTGCACCACCATGCCCGGCTGTAATCCCATTTCTAAGAAAAACAATTACCAATAGCCTTACATGCAATTTTTAAAAATCATTGAAAGCAACCTAACCTTTTTCCCTACTGTGGCTTCACAGTGGCTTCATCGATAGCCCCATTATGATAGTAGCTAATAAACAACATGAAGCATGACTTTCTACTCTGCAGTGAATCGACAATTCAGAAGAATGTGGCCGAAGAAGTCAAAGGGAAAGATTAATGCAAAGCAAAAGCATAAATTTATAGATCCTGGAGATTATACTGCAACTAAAGTATATGACCATGAAGTGAGGCAATACAGAATTTATCTACTAAGTTTTTAACATTACATCGAAGTCAGAGTTTTTCAACCTACACAACATTGACATTTTCATTGTTGTGGGGGGCTGACCTATGGGTTGTAGGATGATTGGCACAACCTTGACCTCCATCCACTAGACTCCAATATAATATCCAAACATGGAAAAAGCAAACTTGTCTCCAGGTATTTCAATATCCTATGTAAGAGGGTAAAGCCGCTCAAAACAAATACCACAAGCAAACAGTAACCATATTTTATTGGAACTTTTTGTTCATATATATTAAAAACAGAAAAAAATAATACTTAAGATTTGGGTGACTTTGTAAAAGTCAGCACTTGGATAATCACATTTAATAACATATTAAATCTAGTTATACATTTTTTGTAACTCTTAGTTAGAAACATCTTATTAAAAAGTATTTGATATATCCATATTTGCCTTTTTATTCAATATTTAATTATTCTATTAAAAATTAATCCACATAAAAGTAATTCTAATTATTTGAATTATGTAAGTCAATTCCAATACTCCAAATAGTTTCACTTAAGAGACATTAAACATTTACAACTTATTTTAAAAGGACTGCAAGCCGAGATGGCGACATGTGCCTGTGTGGTCCCAGGTCAACAGGACATTTAAGAAGGTGGGTAAAAGGTTATAAGCCAGAATGGGTAAATTCATGAGACCTCCCCTCTCAAAAACAAACAAATACAAAAAAGCCCTACATATTATTTTAACAAACTTCTTCTAAAAATTGTAATTTAGTCAGAGAAAATTATGTGACATATTTCTATTTGCATGTTAAAGTCACACAGCCACACATAAAATTATTTTAAGAATTCATGAGTTTTGAATTGACACTTACCCAGAAGTGTTTTAATTCAGTGACAGAAAAATGTATACCATATTCTTGCATTTATCCCATGACTGCATTATAGCCTCATGAAAAATATTTCCTTAACTGTTTGTATGGAAAATAACTTACCACAACGAAACGAATATGAAACTATGATGTAGAGAATGAGAACTACTAATCACCCAAAAAAACTATGCTAAAGAAAAAAAATATAGTTATTTTGGGCCTCCCAAAACAGGGAGTCATAATGGTGCTTCATCTTTAAATTCCATAGAATTTATTCTGTATTTTTAAAGTACTCAAACTAATTTGAAAACAGTTCTGTAAATCTACATTTTATTTTTTATTATGAAAAACTCCAAACACAGCCAAATGCTGAATTACTATAATGAACCCCCATGTATCCAGCACCTATCTTCAATAATTATCAATCTTTCCAACTTTTTTAATTCCCTCTTCCGTTTTTTTTTTCTTACTATTTTGAAGACAATGGTAGACATCATAGAATTTACATGGCTACTTCAAGCACTGCTATCCTTTCTGAAATATATATATACCAAGAGTATACCATTTAAGTATAAAATGTATTATTTGGTAATTATAAAGAATTCCCCTGACCTTGCATATCAATGACTGAGTATTCATCTAGAAAAATGTACTGACGAAAATCCCTTTTACCTACCTCTGGCCCAGTGTACAGGGTAAAGATGTTTCCAAAGGGATCCAGTTTTTGCCAGCTGAGACCATTTGGTGCTGACTTGACTGCACCGACATAATTCTTGAGGATTAAGGTAACTGAAAATTGACAGCATTACCTCAGGCGGAAGATGGGTTATAGCTGTAGAGTGCTCTGCCACTTCTGCTTCTGAAATTTAAAAAAAGGAAAAAAAAAAACTTTAGCAGGGAAGGTTGTAAAAACAAATGCAATAAGAAATTAAGATTACATTTGTATAAGCAAAATACAGTGCCTGAAGTTAACTCCTTCCTGCTTGCAAGATGTGAAAAGGAGGTTACACCTACTAAAGGTAACATGAGGATGTTAAGCTTGTTAAGAACCTGTAGTTAAACTATCATGGCCCAGATCATACTTCATCAGTAAGAGCTACAAAATGAACACAGAATTGACTTCCTCTTAGAAAGGCATCACAGAAAAAACAATACTCACTTTGTAGCTTAAGTAGCATCATTGAAAAGAAACTAAACAGGTTATACAGCTTTAAATCAACAATAATAGAGTCAGCCAGATTATGAGATCTACAAGGCATTTTTAATGACACACAATCTCACATTTTCTATTCATACATTATGATTCTTGCCAGTACCTTCCGTGTGTTCCTTCTTTTTTATATTTCACATAAAAAGTCTGCAAAATCTGATTTCTTTCACCTATAGTTTCCTTAACCTTAAATTATTTATATGCCAGTTGAAAAGACATAATGTAACTCTTTCTGATACTGGAATACACTGATAAGAAATCTTCTACTAGGATCTAGTTGAGAATGCAAACCTATTATTTCAACAGAACTTTTCTAAAAGAAAAATGAAAATGAGGCATTACAATAAAGGATATAAAATGCAAAAGATTTATCACTATGAAGAATTTGAATAATATGTGTATCTGAGTTATCTTTACAAATTAACTTAAATATAGAAATGCTGTGATCAAATTAATCGCCAACACTTTTTAAGTGTGAAATGTCTTAAACATAATGCAGAATAATTTGCTTTGAAGGAGTGGGAAAATTAAATATAGTAAGTGTGATGCTTTTAAATCTCAAGTTATAACTACAATTAAACCAGACACAACAGGTTTTAGCTTGGTATCTAAGGCACAAGCTGCATCACACAGTAAAGCTTACAAGTTTTATGGGTTTAATCATAGCTTAACTTATAAATCATTTTTGTTCCAACATGAATCTCACCTACTTTGCTAAATACAATGAGAAACAGACCAGTTTTTAAAAAACTGGAGACTATTTCAGCAGGAATGACATTGCTATTGCCCATCTAGAAACAGCAGAACAGTTTTCTTAGCCTAAGGATGCGAACTGTTTCTTTAGTGAGGTTTTAAAGGGAAAGCCTACTGAAGACAAACAGAAAAACTAAGGAAGTAACCCATTAAGAAAAAAAGGCAATCATATCTTCTTTGCAATTCTTAAAGTAAATGCACATAAAAAAACACTGCCTCTCCTACAGTGCCCTGAGTACCACCAGGTATAAACTAAGAATGGTAAGTAGGAAAAGACAGGAATAAACTACCGATGCTTCTTGACTTATAGCAGGGTTACATTCCAATAAACCCATCATAAGCAGAAACAACCCAAGGGTGAAAATGCACTTAATACACCTAAGCTACTAAACTTCACAGCTCAGCACCACAGTATATTGTACAACTACTGTTTTATTCCCTTTGTGACTAAACAGCTGGCTGGGAGCAGGACTGCCCAGCACTGTGAACACAACATATGACACACAGATGGCACAGAAAGATGAAATTCCAAATCTGAGCTATGGTATGTGAATCACTTTCATACAGTAGTAAAGTCAAAAAATTGTAAGTTCAACTACAGTAAGTCAGGAACCACGGCTTTAAAAATTGGTGAAAAACGTTAAGGAACGATTAGAAAAAGAAAAACAAGAGCAGCCGCTATGGTTAAGTGGAGCTCAGAATGTCTGATGATACTGCAAATGTGCTCTGTATACGGTAAGTCACAACAATTCTGACTGGACCAAGTAATAATTATTAACGTGTGCATATAAATTTATCCAAGACACTATATTGCATATGGCCCAAGTACATGTTAAATTATTATAAATGCTAAATTTTAAAATAAAACCTACTATCTTCAATTACATTTTTTGTTTCTTTAGTTTTTTGAGACAGGGTCTTGCTTTACAGTTCAGGCTAGCCTTGAACTCAAGCGCTTCCTGCCTTAGCTTCCTGAGTGCTGGGATGAGAGGCATGTTACCATCATACCCAGTTCTCCAATTATATTTATAAGTACAAATAAATAGCTTGTAACTGACTTAAATTGTTCCTCAAACAAATCTACGAATTCTAACAATACCAATGGTCGCGAACTAATAAATTATTCTCTAAATAGACTCTCACCTGTATCTGATTTTTCATCCACTGAATATTTGAAAAACTTTTGTCGTTCTTCAGCTTGATTCCATAGGTTAAGACCCCTAAGGAGTTCTGCAGTATCCTTCTGAGAACAATGTTGAGCAATCACTTTCTTCTTAATATCCTTAAGCTCTTCATAGGTAAAATATTCCATTAACATGGGCTGGAAAACCTAAATTTTTTTAAAAAGATATTCCAAGGCAACAGTTTTATTCTACTCTATACACTTTAAATAGTTAACAGCTTAAGTGTAGTACTACAACCAAATATGTCAAGCAGATATAAAATTTAGTCATTAAGTTTATCCAAACAAGCAAAGTATACAGCCCCTCAAAAATCCTCTTTTTGGTAGTTTCCCCAAGCTAATAAATCAGGGCCTGAAAATTTTAAAGCATCAATCAAGATTTTTCTTTTACAAAATTTGTAATACAAGGCCCCTACCTCAAATGACAGTGATACTCAGTGCACTAGAAACAAAAGTCACATTTCTACTGGGACACTGAACTATTCATTACTGTTGCTAAACTTCAGAGACACATCCTTATATCAGTATTTTAGTACACTGGTTAGTCTGGGAACGATCCACGGAGATTTCTTCTGCAAAACCGATGCTTAGTGCCAACCTCCAATTTATAAGCTTTACATGTGGAACCAAAGTTTTTGTTGTTGCTGCTTCAATAGATAATTGGAATGTGCATTACAGGTTAAAAAAATACTGCTCTAAAATGGACACAGTGGTGCACACCTATAATCCAGGCAACCTAGCAGGCTGAGGCGGGAGAGCCAACCACATGTTCAAGACCAGTGTCCGCAACATAACAAGAACCCACCTCAATAAAACAAACAAAAAGCAAAAAAAGGAATACTGCTCAAGTAACTCAATGATTTCAGTGCTGACTGACCGAATGCCCCATATTGTAGTGAGCTGGGGAGCCTTGAAAGATGACCCTGTCCATTCATCTCACCAACTGAACTGGCTTGGAAAGGGCTTACACGTGTATGTGTTTATGTTTTGAACCCAGGGCCTTCATACAGCTACAGGCCAGCCCCTTTTCTATTTTATTGTGAGACAGGGTTTTGCAAAGTCACTAAAGCTTTCCAGGCGAGGCTCAAACTTGTGATCCTCCTGGCTCAGCAGCCCTGAGTGCTGGGATTATAGGCCTGTACCTGTGTATTTTTTTAATGTACCTATTTGACTATAACCAAAGTTGAGAATCAACAGCTAAAATATTAGCTGTTTCCTCATAAAATACTTTATATCTTTACCATGATATTCATCCCATAGAAGAGAAAGAGGAAAGTTATCCAATAATATCCTAATACATATACATTTGGCAAAAGACTAATAAATTTTAAAATGTAATTTGATTCCTAAACTCCACTACTCAAAAATACATTAAGCAGTCTTTAAATGTAGCATGCAGATATTTTAAAATTTACATAATCCTCAATAGATTCTGAAAAGATACTAGGGGAAATAAAAAGTTACTAATATATAACAGTGCAACCTACACACAAACCTATACATATTTCTTGAGTAAATGAGACCAAAGTATTCATTCACTAAGGCAACCACCTTTCTGGAGGTGGTTTTTTTCTGTTCCAGGAATCGAACTCAGGACCTTGCACTTGCCAGGCAGGCGCTTGTGGCACTGAGCTATATCCCCAGCAACCTTTCTGAGAAAATAAATCAAATAACATTTTTTCCCCTGGGATTTGTCTTCAGTTACCAAAAGGACCTGAAGGTTTCTCTCCATTAACTACACTTAGAATCCTATGCATTATTTTAAAAAACCAAAGCAAAATGGTACTTTAAAAATTTTATAAATCCAATTACAATGAGGAAAAAATGTGCTTACCTCTTCTTCCTCTTTCATGTGTGGAAGAAAATCTCTTGTAAAAGCCTCCAATCTCTCTTTCAGCTGTTTTGCATAATTTAACTGCTCGTATTCATTCTGGAAACAAAACACAATATATTGTCAATAAAAGTTTTGCTTTATTATTTATACTGTACCTGGTTCTAAGGAAGTTTTAAAATTTGACATGAAACCTCAGGGGGAAAAAAAAGGACTAATAAATAACAGTCTCTGTACTTTTAGCACAAAAGCTACTGGATTAAACATAGTAGCTAGGCAACACCTGCAATCCCAGCACTCCTGAGGCTGAGGCAGGAGGTTCACTGCAAGTTTGAGGCCAGTCTAGGGTACATAGTGAGTTCAAGATCAGTCTGCACTACATAGTGAGAACAGGTCTCCAAAAAACAAAATTCAGCCTCTCATGAATGGAACTGGAACTGAACTGGAAAAGAACTTGGCAAAGAGGAAAAAAAAAACAGATCTCTAGGCATCAGGAGGGAGCTGACAAAAACTGGAAGTATAGACGAGCTAGAGAAACAAAACACAATAAAGAACAAAACGAAGCCTTGTGGAAAGGCCCCAGACGCCCAGGGCGGGAGGTCAGTCTGCACTGACACGAGCTGACCTGCGGAGGGCGGGAGGCCCCAGCAAGGAACAACAGAGCAGCGGGCAGCACCGACCACACCGTGACTACTGCAAACTGCCAAAACAGCTGGGGTCCGACTTTGGAAGTAATTCCCGTCGGGCGCGGTGCCATATGGATTGCCATTAACTTTGAGGCCAACCTGTGCTACATAGTGAGGTCAAGGCCAGCCTGAACTGCACAGCAAGACCCTATCTCAAAAATTAAAAAAGTAATTCCTTCTCCAGAGCAGACTGGAGTCAGAGGAGAAATCCAGAGCAGCACTTAGCACATTGGAGAGGGTTTAATGAGGAGCCACTGAGGAAAGTTTATTATTTAAGGACGAACTACGGAACAACTCTGCTTCAGGATTTCTGAGGTCATTTACCACAGTGACGAGAGAGAAAGCAGAAGAAACACTGTCAGAGGAGATGCAGGATAGACACGGACACCACTGAGAACTTTCAGCTTAGACTGGCAAGTACATGTAGACCTGCACCAGTGGTCAGAAGCCAGGCCAAGCATGAGTGACTTTCAGAAGGGTCTGGTCTGAAAGCCTTGGCATTAAGTACAGCTGTCACTAATATGTAACAGTGCGACCTACACACAAACCTATACGTATTTCTTGAGTAAATGAGACCAAAAAAGTATTGCCCTGCTGCTTGCATCCAGCACAGAGCTCACTGATCTATTTTGCTTTTCCCCACCTGCTTTCCCCAACATGAACATATACCATGGCTTGATGGCTGCCACCACCTGAGGTATATGAACAGAGGGGCCATGGCAACAAGGGGATGTACCTCAGTAACCCACAGGCATAAAGCTAGGCAGAGAAAGCCGTGACCTGGTATGCACAAAGGGGCACGGACAGTAACGCTGCCGGACTGACTACAGCCTCATGGGAAATACCACTGACTGCCCACACCAAGCAGGAAAGACGGGACAAGATTCAGGATGCAGAACTATTAGTATGGAATAAAAGTAGGTCACAATAGTCATGCACTACCCCTCCCTCATGTCTGCTAGAGTCCAATACTGTAGATCCCGGAAAGAATGCACTCCTTCAAAAACATGCAGGAATTTGGACCCTTCTTTTTCTATTTTTTTTTCTCTTGGTATTTTAGGGTATGGTTGTTTTGCTTTTTTGTTTTTTTCTTTTTCTTTCTTATTATTTGCATTTTTCATTTTACTGCTTTTTATATTTTTTCTTCACTGATACTTTTATCTAATTCTATTGACTTTCTTTTATGCTTAACAGAATATTTTGTCCCACTTTTCTCACTTCCTCATCCTCCTAATTTTCAAACTTCTTGCACTCTCCTGTTCCCTAACTCCTTTACTTGTACAGCCATTGAGCTTTACTAAGATTTGGACATTCTGTTAAGTTTATGCTATTACCTTTGGATTCTTCCCTAGTTTAATGATAGTACACTTATTATAATTAGTAGGCATCTATTATAGGTCAATGTCTGGTTTGTCTTTATGTTTGTGTATCTCTGAATCACACAGATTGTGTATTATAATTACAAATCTCTTTTTACTTCCTTGTTTTGTTTTTTTGAAACAGGGTCTCGCTATGTAGTGCAGACTGACCTTGAACTGACTATGCAATCCAAGCTGGCGCAAACTCATGGTAGTCCTCCTGCCTCAGCCTACTGAGTGCTAGGGTTACAGGTCTGAACCACCACACCTGGCTGGCTCACAGATCTCTTTACTCTAGCTAAGCATGGTAGAGTAGGAGCAAAGAGGCAATGAGACTGAACCACAAACAAAAACCTACCAACTCGGAAAAGCCCAAACCAGGATGGATTCACTGCTGAATTCTACAAAAAAATTCACGGAAGATCTGACACCAATATACTCCTCAAGCTCTTTAATGAAACTGAAAGGGAAGGAGTACTCTCAAAGTCATTAGAAAGCTAACATTACCCTGATTCTAAAACAGACAAGGATACAAAAACAAAAAAGAGAAAACTATAGGCCAACATGTTTTATGAATATATATGTAAAACAAATTGCAAGAAGTCAAGGTAGCATTATTTTCAAAATATGATTCTCCACACAGCAGACCCCCAAAAAACCATCACAGAATAAGAAATTCAGTAGTAATGTAGTAAATACAAAATGAACACACAAAAATCAATAGCATTCCTGTACACTAATAATGAACTGAGAAAACTAGGAAAAAAATACCATTCACAGAAGCACCAGGAAAAATTAAATACTTAGGAATTAACCTAATGAAGTGAAAGACGTCTGCAACAAAAACTATAGTACACTGAAAAAAGTTAAATCAAGGAGGACATCAGAAAATGGAGATACTAAAAAAAGAAAAGAAAATGGAGAGATTATTCCCTATTCCTGGATGGGCAGAAGCAATATAGCCCAAATAGCTGTATTTCCAAAACTGATATACAGATTTAACGCAATCCTAATAAAAAATACCAACAGCAATCTTCACAGAACTGGAGAAAGAAATGCTAAAATTCATATGGAATCAGAAGAGAGTGAGAGTGACAAGAGCAATCCTGGGTAGTAAGACCAAAGCCGGAGGCATTGCAATCCCAGTTTTGAAATTATAAAGCCACAGTAGAAAAAAAACAAAACATGCTACTCGCACAAAAAGAGACATGAGGGCCTGGAATGGTGGTGCATATCTGTAATCCAGCACTCAGGAAGCTGAAGCAGGAGGGCTGCTGTAAATCTGAGACCAGTCTGGGCTACAAAGTTAGTTTAAGTCCAGGCAGGACTACATAGTGAGACCCTGTCTCAAAAAGACCAAAAAAAAAAAAAAAAAGCATGAGGATGCAGAAACAACCCAAAGCACATTCAGCTATTTGATCTTAAACAAGAGGACAAAAACATACACTGGACAAAAGATAGCCTCTTTAATAAATGGTGTAGGAAAACTGGCTATCCACATGCAGACTGAATCAAGATCCGTATCTGTCATCAGATACTAAGCCAAAATCAAAACAGCTCAAAGAACTCAATGTTAAAACAGAAACATCCTGCTAGAAGATAAAATAAGTAAAACCCTTGAAGTCACAGCCATAGGCAAGGACTATCTAAATAGAACCCTGGTTGCACAGGAAATAGTACCAAGAATCAATAAATGGGGTCATATCAAATTAAAAAGGTTCTGCATAGCCAAGAAACAACCAGCAGAGTAAAAGGGAAATTTATAGGATGCCAAAAAAAAAAAAAAACTTTGCCAACTAGCTCTGAGGAGTACTAACTAGAATATATAAAAAACTCAAAAACAATCAGAATCTCTAAATAAAAGATCAATCAAAAAATGGGCAAGTGAGAAGAACAGACATTTCAAAGAAAAAGTAGTATAAATGGCCAATAAATGCATGAAGAAATGTTCAACATTGATGGCCATTCAAGAAATGTGAATTAAAAAAAATGAGATTCCGTCTTACTCTAGAGAAAAGGCCATCATCAAGAAATCAAATAACAAATGCTGGCAAAGCTGCAGGAGGCGGGGCCGCAGGGAGGAGACCTTCCACATTGTTGATGAGAAGGTAAACTCACACAACCACTAAGGAAATCAGTATGGGGAGTTCTCAAAAGATTAATACTGGAAATTCCATTCAATCCAGCTATTCCCCTTCTAGTTATCTTCCCGAAAGAGTTAAAAGACATTACAATGACATATACTTGTGTTCTCAGAACAGCACAATTCCTAACAGCCAAATCTTAGAAGCGGCCTATGCATCTATCAATAGATAAATGGAAAGAGAAAATGTATTTATAACAATAAAGCATTACTCTGCCATAAAGAAAGGTAAATTTAAGTCATTTTTAGGAAAAAGGATGTACTTTGAGACCGTATGTTAAAAAAATCAGACGCAAGCTTAAATACCACATAGTAGCTCTTATTTAAAAAACCCAAACTTAAAATAGAGAACAAAATAAAAGATAGGAGGTAGACAAAATAGATCTTTCTCAAATGGAAAAGGCATCAAAAGATGGAGTGGAAGAGGGGAGGAGAAAGGGGATAAATAAAGGAAATAAAAAGTTTTTTAAAATGCAAGGATATTTACACTAAAAAAAGTATCACAATAAAAGACACACTGCCATTAGTTCACTTCAAAACACCGCCCCTTGCTTCCATCTTTGCCACTGTCCCATCACCAGATACAAACTTGACACCTACAACTTACAGGAGGAGAGGCTTATTTTGACTCTGTTTTCGGAATTTAGTCCATATTCGGGGGGCTTCAAAGCAAGCAGGGCATGGTGAGGAGTCTAGGAGAGGAAAGCGATTCATATCCTGGAAGCAAGGAGTGTGGTGTGCCCTTTCAGATCATACCCACAGTGACCAGCCTCTTCCAACCAGACCCCTTCCTGACAGCACATTTCGAGATGGATCCATCAGTGGGCTAACTGAGTGACAAGCACAGCGCCCACAATCCATCACCTAGAAGTGCCACCTCTGAACACACGAGACTTCGGGAGAACAGTCTAAACTACATCAGGGATGTAGTTTACTTAGAGCTTTCACTGACACAGCCGCGTGCCATCAGTTCGCCACCACTGGTCTGGATCTAAAGCATAGTATACTCTCATCCCATCCCTCTTGCCACAGGCTGAAGCAGTTCTTGAAGTCCACTTCCGTAAGTATCTATACAAAGTGTGATCAAAAATACGGTGAATGCTGCTGCCACGTGCCATCCAATAGGCAGGCAGGCTCATAAAACATGACCGTGCCCTCATCCACCCTACTCAATAGGTCTGGCACTGTGTGACTTCTGCCTCTTCCTAAAAACCACAGCTACCATGCAAGGTAACTGTTTTGAATCAATTCAAAATATCAAGGCAGCTGCAACACAGCAAATAAACTCACACACACACAAAAAACTTTCAATACTGCTTCAGATAGATGCAAGAGCCAGGGATATAGTTTAGCGGCATATGCGCTTGCCTGGCAAGCCTGAGGTCATGAGTCCAACTCGGTACCAAAAAAAAAAAAACCAGATAGCTGCAAGCCTGTTGTGATGTGTGTTCAAAGTGAGGTCAATTATCTTGAGGGAGCTCAATGGTAATTCATTTTTAATCTGCTCACGTCTTTTATATTAATAAATTTTTAATTAAACATATACCATGTTTTTCAGTCACATTACAAATGTGAACATAACACAAAATTCAGAGTCTGGAGGAATAGTAATAGAAATATGAATCTCTCTTCCACTAATATCCAGTATCCTACCCCACTCTACTGCACCCATACCTCTTTTGTTTGTTTTTTTGTCTTTTTCTGAGGCAGGGTCTCACTAAGCAGTTCAGGCTGGGCTTGAGCTCACTTTGTAGCCCAGGCTGGCCTTGAACTCAAATGATCCTCCTGCCTCTGCCCCTTGAGTGCTGGGATTATAGGTGTGTGTCACCACGCCCTGCTTGCACCCATACCTCTTGATAAAGTCTTCCCAGATCTTTAACTGAAAGAACATTTTAACATAATAGTATTTATTATCAATTGTTAAGTTTTGCCTGTGACAACAAAATGGACAAGTTGTGATAGTAGCTCACCTTCACATTCTTCAGTCCCTTTTCAAAGAGGCTAAGCATCTCAGAGAGTTTATTGTCAGAATGTACATTATAAATGGTCTGGCTGCGTTGCTGAAGTAAGCCAATAATGTACTCATTTTCAATCTGCTCATGCATTTTGAACTCTTTGAAAGTAGCATACAAAGACTGCAGAAGGGCACGGAAATCGTTGTTGTTGGAAAAGTTGGTTTTAGAAAGCTGAATAAAAAGATAAAAAGAAAGGCATAATAAATACATGCAAACATATAACAATATACCAATATTCAAATATATATTCCTATTTAATAACAAGATGTTTTCCTTATACTTGGTTATGTTAAAATACAAGTAAAAGAAATTCATAATGTTATAATGGTATAACTAAAAACTATACTTGGCCAGAAAGATAGTGCTTTGCATTCTGAAAGATCTGGTGATACAGAAAAATGATGCACAAATCAGTTTCCTTAAGTAAAAACAATTATACCCAGTTCCTTCCAAACTGCACATTCCATTACTATGTGTGTGTGTGTGTGTGTGTGTGTGTGTGTGTGTCTACAGATATACTGACAGATCTATATATAGACATATATAGATATATCTATATATAAAATAAATATCAGTAGGTACACTAGAGAGACACATGTTAAAAGAGTTATGTTAGGATAATAAAGTCCTTTTTTCTTTTTTCAAAATGTCCTAGATGTTAATATAATTTCACAATTTACAAATGCAAAAATACTCCATATGTTTTCTTTAGACTTTAATCAACAGGAAAGGAATCTGTTCAGAAACTAATTACAGCTAGGTGAGACAGCACATGCCTATAATATTAGCACTCAGGAGGTTGAGGCATGAGGGTAGCTCCAAGTCTGAGGCCAGGCTGGGCTACCTAGTGGGTTCAAGGCCCACCTTAACTACATAGTAAGACCCTCTCTCAAAATTAAAAAAAATAAGAATTATTTAAAAGTAATATCCAAACTCACCAGTACCTGTATTTAATCTACATTCTATTTTATCAATTCTAGTTTCAAAACTCATTTTAGCCAGGCATGGCAGCGCACACCTGTAATCCCAGCACTCGGGAGGCTGAGGCAGGAGGATCACTGGGAGTTCGAGCCAGCCTGGGCTACAAAGTGAGCTCAAGACCAGCCTGAACTGCATAAGGAGACCCTGTCTCAAAAAGACCAAAACAAAACAAAAAACACCTCATTTAAAAAGGGGAAACATGTTTAGGTTAAATGCAACAGGTAAACAAAAGGATAAATGTTAACACCTTATTCCCCAGGCTTGCTTTCTAAAGCCTGATACAGTACTCCTAAAATACAGCATAATCCAACTTGTTTTATTGCCTGTTCTTGGCAAAACTGAGGTCTGATGACAAAGCATCAAAAAAGGATAACACACAAACTCTTCAAGCAAATTATTCCATTTACATAATAAAACTATCTTTGAGGGGAAGGGAGAGGGAGAAGGGAGGGGAGGGGAGGGGAGGGGAGGGGGAGAGAAGGAGCCTCACTTTGTAGTTTAGACTAGCCTTGAACTCATAGCAATCCTCCTCCCCACTCAGCCTCCTGAATACTCAGATTACACGCATGCACCACCACACCAGGCAGAACTAAGTATCTGCTACAAAAGACAGTGTGAATCAGGCACAGTGGCACATGCCTATAATTTCAACATTCCAGGTAGCTAAGCAGGAAGCAGGTGTATCATAAATTCAATTCAGCCTTGCCAATGTAGCAACTCATTGATTTTGGGGTTTCTGTTTATTTATTTGTTTGTTTTTTGGTCTTCTGAGACAGAGTCTCAGTATGTAGTTCAGGCTGGCCTATGAACTCACTATGTAGCTCAGGCTGGCCTCAAACCTGTGGCAATCCTGCCTCAGCCTCCCCAGTGCTGGGATTAAAATGTACTACCACACTTTGCTTAGCAACTCATTGAGACCCTGTCCCATAATGAAAAAATGTTTGGAAAGTGCTCAGTGTCAAGGCCCTGAGTATAACGCCCAATACTCAAAACACAAACAAGGCAGTATAGATCAGTCATTAAGCATAATTTACAGAACCAACCCTAAAATTAGATTTCCAAGGATCAGATCCCAGATCTACCATTTATTTAACTGTGTAGCCTAATTTCCTTTTCAATGCCTCAGTTTTATCCTAGTGTTGAATGTGAACAACAAACCTATACATCACATGGTGCAGTATTTAAGTGTTGGCTATATTTGGAAAATTAAACATTCAATTTTATAAATTAATGAACTTTTTAGTCTATTCAAATATTAACTGAGAGGATAGTTCTCAGGATACATAAATGCGTGAACAAAAGAAACATTTTTATCTTTATGGAGTTCACATTCTAGTGAAGGAAAATAAAACAATGACTAGTTCACCACAATATGCAAGGGCCAGAGAGTAAATATTCTTCTCAGTGTACATGAGCTGTACTAACTATTTAAACCAGTCGCAGTAGAACAAAAGTAATCACATACAACAGTTAAGTAAATGCTGTAGCTGTATTTCCATACAACTTTATATTTACTGGCACAAATTTGAAATTTCATATAATTCTCACAAGTCACAAACTATTCTTCTGATTTTTTCCAACAATGTAACAATGCAAAAGCAACTCCGAGCTCTTGAACCATTTAAAAACAATAGGACAATCGATTTGATTAAACCTACACTGTAGATTTTAAAGATTCTAAGAAATGACATACGAGTTTAAAACAAAATTCATTAATTGGTAGTTGTTGCAAATATTATCAGTATCACTCCATTTAACCTCAGGAAGTCTCAGTAGAACTATGACATGTCAAAAGAAAGTATTATAACATATGTAAATGGCAATAAACAATGCATTCATGTGAATTAAGAAAGATAACACCTCAAAATATGCCTGGCAGGGCTTGGTGGTGCAACCCTATAATCCCATCACTGAGGAAGGAGGATCACCAAGAGTTCAAAGCTAGCCTGCACTACACAGAAAATTCCTACCTGGAAAAAAAAAAAGACATCTCTGAAATTTTGTATATCCTTCAGTACATGATTGGAACTTCTTTTAGAAGATTCCAGAACAGCCTACAGTAAAGTTCTGTGCATGGTACAAACTGAGAAGCAAATTAGTTAAATAAAAAATTCTACCTAGGAGGCTGAGGCAGGAAGACTGTGGAGAGTTTGAGGCCAGCCTGGGCTACAGAATGAACTCAAGATCAGTGTGGAATACTAGCAAAGTCTCGTCTCAATAAACAAAAAACAAAACACTCTACCTTATAAAATGAATTAAGCACTCTAGCTAAAAGCATGTACTCTGGAGCCAGCTGGTGAACGGATTCAGCCAGCAAGTCACTAAATATTCCTACATCTCAGCTTCTCCATTTTAAAAACACAGCTAGTAATATTAACTACCACCTCAGGTTCTTGTGATGATTAGTTAATACAGTTAAAGAACACAGACTATAACATGTTAATCCTACTTAGATTTTTCTGTTGTTCTTCCTGTATTTAGACCAAAACAAAACTATCATTAGAGGTCCTTATAAAATGGGCCAGGTGTGGTGGCACACACCTATAACCCTAGCACTCAGAAGGCTGAGTCAGGAGGATCTGTTGTAAGTTCAAGGCCAACATGGGATACAAAGTGAGCTCAAGGCCAGCCTGAAATGCACAGTAAGACCCTCTCAAAAAGATCAAAAATAATAATAATAATAATAATAATAATAATAATAATAATAATGCCCCCCAAAAATTAAAAATGGTAATGTCACTGTGGAAAACAATACAAAAAGTCTTCAAAAAAAATTGAAAGAACTAGCATACATACAACCTAGCAATCCACTTGTAAATCTACATCCCAAGGAAATGAAATCAGTGTCTCCAAGAGGCAGCTGCTCTCCATGTGCATGGCCACACTTATTCAGCACAGCTGAGGTGTGGAACAGGAACAATCTAAGGCCAGTCCGTTCACACATGAGCTGACACAGAAAACTGGCTGCACATATGTGGTCACACAGGGGCAAAATCAGAAACATCCATTGAAAAAGGAAATCCTGCCACTGGCAACAACACAGGTGACCCTGGAGGGAATGATGGCAAGCAGACCAAGTCAGACTCAGAAAAACAAACACCATACTACACGGTCTTATTTTTTTGTGAAATTTAAAATCTTAACCTCACAGAAGCAGAATGTGGGTTGCTAGGGGCTGTGGTATGGGGAAAATGGGGGGATATTGGTCAAGGGCACAAACTGAAAATCATAAAACGAAGTTCTGAGGCTGTTTCGTACAGCATGGTGACAGTGGTGACACAGTAATGTTTACTTCAAATTTGCTGAGAATCGATCTTAATAGATCCTCATTCCATCCCCAAACACAGACAGTAGCTGTGTGTGGCAATGGATGTGCTGAGTAACTTCTCCAGTGACGACAACCAGAACTGCTTCCAAATCTTGCATGTTTCTTTTGGGGGGCAAAGTTGTCCCTATTTAGAATTTTTGCTTTAGAACAAGTTTTTCTGACCATTTAGTCTCTTGGATCTGAAAAGGTATCTTATGACAGGGACAAACACTGTATCCTTCCAGAAAGAACACAGGTATTAAGACACAGATAACCCAGTCTCTATTTCAGAGTACTTTACTGTGCCTCAGATTTTAAATTTATAAAACGAGCTATGATATCTTTTCTAGTACTGTCATCACTGGAGAGAAGTGGTACTGATTTGTACTGGGTCAAAGCCAGGAACAGCAGTGAAGCGCTCTGCAATGCAGGCAATAGCCCCCTTGATAATCACCCAGCCCTAAATGTCAACAGTGCTTCAGATGAGAAACATTGTTCTGGGCTGAGGATACAGCTCAGTGGCATAAGTGCCTACCTGGCAAGTGCAAGGTCCTGAGTTCAATCCCTAGTACCGCAAAAAAAAAAAAAAAAGAAACACTGTTCTAGCAAGTTTGTTTTTTGAGACACAGTCTCGCAGTGTAGTCTAAGCTGGCCTCAAACTCAAAACAACCCTCCTGCCTCAGCCACCCAAATACTGGAGATTACGCCAGTACACCAACCACTCCAGCAAGCATTGTTTATCATGGCCTTCACATATAATACAGCCTACACTAGAAGTGGCGAACCTATGGCATACTTGTCACAGTGGGCACACGCAGCCCTCTCTGTCAGCACACAACCCAAGTGTGTATGAGCTGTTTTTCCTAAACCAAAACCCCAGTACTCGTGTTTAATCGCAGTGCTGGCACCCTGGGGCCAGCGGGCTTGGGGCGGCAGTCCAGGCACTCCACACCCAAAAGGCTCGGCATCGCTGGGCTGGGCTCACATCACACACGCTTCCATCACGTTTCAGGTACAAACATCCCCCTTTCCGTTTTATTTTAACTGTTTTGATCTGCAAAATTGATTTATGACCTGATAGATGGATCATAGGAAATATTTTGAAAAACAATACTCTGCAGCAGAATATAAAAATTTCTAAGCCAGACATGGTAGAACAATCCTGTCATCCCAGCACTCTGGGAGGCTGGGGCAGGAGGATTACAAATTTGAACCCAGAATAGGCATTTAATGAGACCCTGTCAAAATAAAATTTTTTTTAAAAAGGTAGAAATGTAGTTCACTGTGAAGGCCCTGGGTTCAATCCCCAGTACCACCAACCACTACCAAAAAAAAAAAGTGTCTACTGACCTAGTAAAATAATATACTTTCCCAGTTTGCAAATTCAATAAGGAATGTATGTAGAATAAGATACTTGTAAGTAGTAACAAACAGCAACATGTTATCTTCCATATTTTAAAAGAATTTATAACTGTCTTTTCTCTCTCTGACACTCTACAACCTAAAATATGAAAACCTAGTTCAAAATGATTCCCAAGGGCACTTTATCACTTGAAGACAGACTGCCTGCAATTCCCAGTACTACATTGTACAAAAGAAAAACAAAAAGAAGCCAGGAGTGGTACCAGAGATCTGTAATTCCAGCTACTTGTGAGGCTGAGGCAGGAGGACTGTACATCAAAAGAAAAAAGAAAAAGAAAACACGAGGCAATGGCACAGCCATGTGCAAGGCCCTTGGTTCAATCCAACCCCCTGTACTGCTCAAAAAACATGGAAATATGCAACATAAACTGAAACATTACTACACAAGTTTTATTTGCTGTCTATTCAGCCAGACAATGCTTTCATTTAATAAAAGGAGACTTACATTCAGTGAAGAAATTCAAAAACAATGACCCCACACATGAACTGCTCTGCATACAATCACGAAGTTAGTAATAAGCAGCAGAATCGGTGAGGTAATGCAAAAGGAAGGGCTTTGAAAAGGGAAAAAAATCCCAAGATTAAAATTCAGACTCTACTAATTACCACTTGGATGAGCTGTACAACCACTAAGGCTGTCTCCTCACTTTTAACTGAGGGCTAATACTTGTCTTACAGGGCTCTTGTGAGGATTAGAGAAAGTAACGTCAGCGTGCAGCAAGAACTCATTAAATCCCTATCTTGCTCGCCCAGCTCTAGATATAATATGCTCTCCACTAAAACTTCCCAAGTACAGTCAGTACATTTTTACAGGTACAAAGAAAAATGAGGAAAAAGGAAGACTGACTATTAAACTATATTCTATTAAACAAATAATCTATAGTCAAGTTATTCTGAGCCTACTTGTTTAAGAGTTTGGACATTAAACATCCCTTTTAAATAAACTGGTAATGTAGAAGGCACTTTTAAAATCCAGACCTGAAAAATCTGGGCACATCTGAAGGCCTTCACCACTTGAACTTTTTATAACTTACTTAGATATAAGTCTTGGGTTCCTCCCCACATCCTCACAACTTTCACCCACTTTGTTCTTACCAGATCAATTAGAGACCTCTCCTCACAGAGCTGAACACACTCTTCCCTTTCTTCCAAGCACAGTCAACTGGATTCCCTTCCTAACACAGATGTTACCACATATTAAGTTGTGAACCCCTTAAGAATTGTTACCACGGCCAGGCGTGGTGGGCATGCCCATAATCCCAGCACTCAGGAGATGAGGCAGGGGCTGGGGATATAGCTCAGTGGAATAAGCGCCTGAGTTCGATCTCTAGTACCGCCAAAAAAAAAAAAAAAAAAAAGGAGATGAGGCAGAAGGATGGCTGAGTTTGAGGCTACAAAGTGAATTCAAGGTCAGCCTGAACTTCATGGTGAAACCCTGTCTCAAAAATGAAAAATAAAAATTGTTACCACATCTTACACTGCCATCCAAGGCACAGAGCCTATTGATAAATACAAACTACATACTCATCTGACAGAATTCATGGAGTTAAATTTTCAGGAAGAGAGGAAAAACTGAAGAACTGGAAGAAAATGGGGAAAAAATCATCTTACATAAATTTTTATTAAAATCACCCAAATTTGGAATCAGTGAGTTAAAAAAAAAGATTTTCTTTAGCAGAATGTTGCCAAACAAACCAAAATTCAGAAACTACTATGGTTTCTCAACAAGTAAATTAAACGGTCCTCATTCTGACAGTGAGTTTCCACCTGAATGTCAGTAACTGCTCATGTTAACTACCTAATCTGGGCCTATAAATCCCCAGCTATAAAACAGAAATACTCCCTATCTTTACCTACCTGAAAGACTATTGTCTAGAGAACAAGGGTAAAAAATCTTTCCATAAGACCTTTCATAAAAGAGAGCCAGGCACGGTGGTACATGTCTGTAACCCCAGCTCTCAGAAGGATGAAGCTGAAGTTCAAGGCCAGCCTGGGCTACATAGTGAGTCCAAGGCTGGTCTGAGCTACACACCAAGACCCTGACTCAAAGGACCAAACATAAACAAATAAATAAATAATAAAAATTTTTTTAAAATCCATGAACAAAGTACTAATAGTTAGCAGCAATATTTAACATGACCTATAACTGCTTCAAAATATTGTTCTAATTAATCTAAGCAGAGAAATAACTGATTTAATTCCAGTAAGCAAATGAATAATTGTACTTAAGTGAATAATTCTACTTAACTGTACTTAAGTGCAGTATTGCACTGGAAATAAAACCAGCTTCTTTACAGTTATAGGGACATTAAGAGTCAAAATATATAATATAATACATGACTCACTTGGTACTTTTTAGTTTGACCATAAAAACTAGTTCTCATTTTGGATAGATCTACTGGAGGCTGTGTGGATTGGATCCTTTGACATATTCAACTAAATGACAGTGATATTAAAACCGTAGATGACAAAAATATTGCAATCTTTATTTCTTTAAGACCATTCAGCCATCACAAGATACCTGTTTTTTCTAGTCTAGCTCACAAAGGACATCCTAAGAGAGATTTCCACTGGCTGCTAAGATCAAGAAGAAATGATGTCAAATTCCTATGCAGTGTTTTTCATGGCTAAATCACTTCTATCAGGGTTCACAAAAACTAGAGTTTTAATCTTAATAAACAAATACAATAACTTCATTCACTATACAAATTAACTTCATTAACTATATGTAATTTACTCAGAATTAGTAATAATTTTTTTTGCTATGCCAAGAATAAATAAGTAATATTTTGACTTATGCTATGTCAAAATGGAAATATTTTATTAAACTATGAAACGGAAGCCGGGTGTGGTGGTGCACGCCTGTAATCTCAGCACTGGGGAGGCTGAGGCAGGAGGATCACTGTGAGTTCCAGACCAGCCTGAACTGCATAGTGAGACCTTATTTCCAAAATGACCAAAAAAAAAAAAAAAAAAAAAAAAACTATGAAACAGAGAAACTGAACTACTGAAAAGATTCTTGACTCACTTTTTTTTGAAAAAGGTTCACTACATATTCAAAATCTGCTCCAAAGTTCTCAATCACCAGAAAAAGACACACACATAAAATGACACACAAAATTTTACACTAAGGCTGGTAAGCCTAGTAAGTAAATAAAATTGTGATTATTTTGGGAGGTCACAAACAGTTGGAAAGCTTAAGAAAATGAGAACCTTTTAGGACAATGTGCACAAAATTTGCCATATATCAAGTGATCTCTAGATTACTTCTCATTATATAAAATAGAAAACCTACTTTTATTAGTTCTCACTAACTGTATTTGATTTGTTTACTTCTGAGACAGGCACTGTGTAATCCAGGGTGGTTCTGAGTGCACTCACTACTTAGGCCATGGTAGCCTGGAATTCCTGATTCCTCCCGTCTCAGCCTCCTGAATGCTGGGATTTAACCTCCTTTTTTGATTTTTGATTTCTGAAAAAGTGAAAAACCTCGCATTTTTTTCTTTTTTCCAATTAAAGGATACTGCTAGAACACACACCAGAAGACAAGAGGTTAAAGACACTACAGTACAGACCGTTGAAACTTCAGGGTTAAACCAGGCATGAGGGCACACGCCTGTAATCCCAGCACTCAGGAGGCTGAGGCTGGAGGATCCTTGAGAGTTCGAGACCAACCTGGGCTACAAAGTGAGTTCAAGGCCAGCCTGAGCTGCATAGCCAAACCCTGTCTCAAAAAAAGAAACTTCAGGGTTATAAACTTCTGCTCAAAGCCTTACCCCATTCCTTAAACTCTTCTGGGTAAGTGGTTCTCACCAGTGGCTGCACACTGCACTAACCAGGACAGATTTAATTAATATGGATGTCTGGAAGCCCAAAGATTTGGGCACCAAATTTTTAACAGCAAACAAGTTGTGAACCACTACCCTTGAACAACCCTAAGGTTTAAAACCACGCCTGAATTAGATTTCTGGGGGCTTTCTGCGCTGGTTTATTTTTAACTTCCCAAATGAAGGGAGGGAGAAGATGGTTGTGGGGCAGCGCTGCTAAGATCTGAAACACAACTTTACTGCTTTACATCGCTGGTCTTGGGTGTGGCCTAGCGCCCAACCCTGGGCATCCTCCGACTGCCCCCCTGCGGGCTGTCGGAGGTGCTCCTGCTTAACCCTACGCAGTTCCTCAAAGTAAAAAGTGTGTCTCTATGCTTAGTCGTTTAAATGGCACTTACTACCTTCCTTCCCGCAAGCACCTGCATCGCCTGCCCTTTTGAGGAGGTTCCCAGGACTTTCCTGGCGTAAACTGGCAAATACGCAGATGTTAGTGCAGCCCGGGCAGCCCCCCTCCCCTCCGGGCCGTCCCAGCGAACATGCCCCTCCAGGGCCCGGCCAGGCTCGCTTCCACCGTGCGACAACCTTCCCAGGTCCCTTGTACGGAAGCCCGGGCAGCGAACTCCACAAAGCGCGCCCGTCCTGCGGCACGATCTACCTGGAGTCCCTCCACCCGCGGGGGCAGGCGGGGCACGGAAAGTTGCGAGGGAACGCAAAGCCGCCCCCGGGAGCTAAAGTCCTCTGAGTTCGCACAGCTGCTTATACCCCGCGTCAAACCCGGGAGCCGCGAGGGGGCGAAAGCCACAGGGGCGGCGGCGAGGCGGGAGCGCGCCGCACGGCTGCGAGTGTGCACAGACCGGGAATCCCAGCCGCGGGGACTCCCAGCCGCGGGGACCCCGACCGCAAGGACCCCGAGCCGCCGGGGCGCAGGCGCGGCCTGGGACGCGCCGGGGCCTCCCGGGCCGAGCGGGTCCCCGCGGCCGGCCCCTCCCCTCCGGGCCGCGCAGAGCCGGGGGGCCCCCCCAAACCTCCCGGGCCCGGGCCCGCGGGCGGCGCCGCACAGGGGTCCCCGGTGGGGCGCGGGGCAGACAGCGGCGGGAGGCGAGCGCGGCGCAGGCCCTGTCGCCCGGGGACCGCCCGCCGCGTCCCTGGCCGGCCGCGCGCTCGCCCCGTTACCTTGTCGCAGTAGAGCCCCACCAGCTGCTTCATCCGCCAGTGTGGCGCGGTGAAGACGTCCACTTCGTCAGGGAAGGGCGCCATCGCCACGGTCTCGGCCTCCCCTTCTTCAGCAGCCCCAGCCGCCGCCTCTCCATAGACACCCTCGCCGCGGGGCAGAGGCGGCGCGCCCCCCTGCGCATGCGCCCGCCCCGTCGGCGCGCGCGCCCGGGCTGCCCCGCCGGCCGAGAGGCGGGTGCGCGCGGGGCGCCGCCATGCGGTCCTTGGAGCCACGTGACCCAAGGCGCGCGGAGGCTCGCGCGGGCCGCCTCGCTCGGCCTCCGCCTTCTCTCGCGCCTGGCCGCTCCGGGGCCGCGGGAAGAAGTCGCAGCCGCCGCCTGTCGTTTAGCTGCACAGAAACACGCGCTGCCCGCGGCGGGGTGACTGCTTGGCGCGGGTGGCCGCGGTCGGGCAGCGCCGGCCCGGAGCCGCGGGTGCATCCCTGCGGGTCGCCAGGGCCTTCGCGGCGCTATCCCACGAGGCTCCCAGAGGTGGGCGCGGGGCGCACCCGGGGATCCCGGTGCTGGGGAGGGAGGGCGAGTGCCGAGAGCCTCGCAACCAGCCCCTCCATTTTAAGCCGAGAGACTTGCAAGAGATTGACACCGGGTCCTTCGCAGGGGAAAGGCCAGGCTGCCTCCTCCCCACGGTCACCTGCCCCGGCTGCCGTTCCTTGCTGGACCGATACAGACAGAGGTCTGGGACCCAGAGAGCCCGTGTTATTCCTTTGATGGCCGTAAACTACAGCAAGGCGGAAATCAGCGATGCTGTGCCACTCTGTAACTCGTCTCCATCACAATTTCTTGACAACATAGTCAACAAATGGAGAGGGAGGAGACAGAAAAGGAGCTTGTTATGGAGCGAATCTGCTAGGTTCTAATCCGAGGCATTTAGTGTGTGTGTGACAAGCCAGCTGAGCAGTGGTTTTAAAAACACAGGCTCTAGAGAATAATGGGAGAGTCCTGATTTTGCCAAATGCTAATAGTAGGACCTTGGGCAAGCTGCATAACCTTGTCCTGTGCCTTACTTTCCTGTTATATAAAATGCTGTAAAAGCCAGGTGTGGTGGCACATCCCTGTAATCCCAGCACCAAGGAGGCTGAGGTAAGAGGATGGCTGACTTCAAGGCCAGCTTGGCCTACATACTGAGATCCTGTCTCAGCAAGACAAACAAAAACTAGGATTGATAACAATACTTGCTTGAGAGCCAGGTGTAGTGGCGTGCGCCTGTAATCCCAGCCCTCAGGAGGCTGAGGCAGGAGGATGGTTGCAAGTTCGAGACCAGCCTGGGCTAAAAAGTGAGCTCAAGGCCAGTCTGAATTGCATAGCTAGACCCTGTCTCAGAAAGACCAAACAAATAAAAATAATGCCTACTTGAGCTGGGCATGTTGGCACACGCCCGTAATCCCAGCGCTCAGGAGGCTGAAACAGGAGGATTATTGCAAGTTCTGGACCAGTGGAGGCAACAAAGTGAGCCCAAGGGCAGCCTGAACTGCATAGACCCTTTTGCATAGACCCTTTTTCAAGACAAAAAAAAAAAAAAGAAAAAATAATACTTGGTAGGATTTTTATGAAGATTAAGGAACAATAACACAAAGTCCTTGTTAGATTCCTCTACCTCCTTCCTTACCCTCTCACTTTGTGTCTTTGTCGTGGTGGTAGGCCCTTCCCCACCCCTCACCCCTTTCTGAGGCAAGATCTCACTATGTTGTACAGGCTGGCCTTGAGGACTCGATTTCACAGTGATCCCCCTGCCTCAGCCTCCCAAGTTGGCATTGCTTTTTTTTTTTTTTTGGCAGTACTGGGTTGGAACTCAGGACCCTGCTCTTGCTAGGCAGGCGCTTATTCCACTGAGCTATATCCCCAGCCCCTCAGCCTCCCAAGTGTTGGGATTACAGGATTACAACACTGCGACCAGCTTTTCTCTTAGCCCTTCTGCCTAGAGCTTTGAAACATCTACACTTTTTAATATCCCTCAAAAGCATTTTCTTATTTATTTCCTATTTCTTTATTCTGATACTTCACCCCAACTGTCTTGGAGTATAGAATCAGAGACCTCAGATGAGCCAGTTATATAGAGAAATGAATCCTGTGAAAACATGCACTTTATTTACAGTTTTGCTGTAACCTTAGCGCTTAGAACGTTGCCATTAATACTCAAATATTGAGTAAAGAAAGAAGGGATAAGGGAAGGTCTTGGCCTTCTTTTAACTCCTGGTTTTGAGACAGAGTCTCCCTATGCAGTTCAGGCTGACCTTGAGGTCCCTTTGTAGCCCAGGCTGGTTTAGAACTCGCAACGATCCTCCTGCCTCAACTTCCCAAGTGCTGGGATTACAGGCATGCACCACCGCACCCAGTTTAACTTCCTCATTTTAACTAATTTTAAATATACCATGTTGTGTTTCCTTTCACCTATTTTTCTCTGTTGTCCACTAGCAAAACCCTAGAGCCAGGCACATTAAAAATTAACAAATGTTGAAGTATTAAAAATAACTAAAGCCCGAGGATCATTTTTCTAAAGAAGCTGTTTACTACTAGCTGCATGTGCTGAGTAATGTGGCAGTTCATCACCTGATCTACACAATAAATGATTAAATTGAACTTTAGTGGGGAAAGGAGACATGGACCAATGTAGTATCATGCTAGGCTCCTAGGACTACGGCAGATGAGAATTGTCCCTGAGGCTCAGATTGTTAGCCAGTTGTGTTTGATTTCTTCAAGTATGACAGCAAGAAATCCTAACAGATAATCCAGCCATCAGCTACCATCAGGAGACCAGATAAGGCATGCAACAGAGCGCTTAAAACCCACATGGTAAACTGGGCACTGCAGGGGGCTGAGGCCGCAAGATGGCAAGTAGCCCAGCCTGGGCAACTAGCAACCTGGCAAGATCACCTCGCAAAATTAAAAACAAAAAGAGACTAGGACTGAGTGTGGTGGCACATGCCTAAAATCTCAGCCCTTGGGAGGCTGAGGCAGGAGACTGCTGAGTTCAAGGCCAGCCTGGGCTACATAGTGAGTTCAAAATTAGCCTTAACAACATAGCAAGACCCTGTCTCAAGAATCCAAAATAATAATAATAGTAAAGTAAAAATACAAAGGACTGGGGATATAGCTCATGCAAGGGCTCTTGGTTCAATCCCCAGTGAGAAGGGGTGGGAGCATAAATGGTACAGTGCCTTATAGAATTGATGGACTCCTCGTTTTTTTTATTTTATTAGATGGGTTTTTGTAACTTGCTAATTGTCTAGGCTGGGCTTAAACTTATGATGTTCCTGCCCTGGCCTCCCAAACTATTAGAATTACAAGCATGTCTTAGTTACTTTTCTCTCCTTGCTGAGACAAAATACCAGACGCCCAGAATTAAGGAAGGAAAGGTTAATTTAGCTCATAATCATGGAGGATTCAGTCCATAATCAGCTGGCTCCCAAAATGGCATGGCACAGGGGCAACACTTCAAGGTGGCACAACACAGCAAAAGCAGCGAGAGCACACGGGGGGAGGGGGGTCTCTTTCCCTCCCTTATTTTGTAAACAGGCAACCCCCACCCAGGGGGCGGGTGGCACTCACATGGTCTCCATGCCCTCCTCTTGCACAGGCTCAGGATGAGTACCAAGTAAGGATTTTGGCCCCCTGCTCAATCACTTAGTTAACCTAAACTTATCAAGCTGACACAATGACCAACATCCCAGAGCTGTAAGGGCTGGTGCTTTTCACCCCAGGATGTAGAACTGCTGAGTCATTTAGCCAAGCCTCTAGACTCCTCAAGTTGACACACTACCAACTATAATAACAGTGCATACCATCAAACCATAAGAGTGGGTTCTCTTCTCCCCTTACTCCAGCTGAAAACTGCATGCTCCAGGGGAAAGAAAAAAGTCATTCCCTGGCAACCTAAAAATACAGTGAGGCTGGGCCTTTCCTCTAGAATTTTCCAACCCTTGTTGCAGGGGTCTGAAAAAGATTACTAGTCAAGGAAGGCTGAAGCCAAGGCTCTTTACTCAGAGTGAGAGACGCAGTACTTCGCCCCGTAAAAGGCTGTCTGTGAAATCAGCCCTGGAAAACTGTTGACATTAGAAAACAGTTGCAGTCAGTCTAAGTCTAACTCAGTCCCAAAGTTGAGCCTCACCATCACTCAGTCAAAATAACTAATCAACAACTGCTACAGGAAACTATAGCTTTAGAGATAAAGTAGGAATGCTGTTATTATTAAAAGAAAACAGGGCAGGGGATATAGCTCAGTGGCACAAGCACCTGCCTGGAAAGTGTGAAGTCCTGAGTTTGATTCCCAGGTGCCAAAAAGCAAAAAAAAAAAAAGAAAGAAAACATAGCCGATGACTTGCCATATGTATTAATTTACTAGGGCTGTCATAACAAAATAACATGTACTAACTAGGTTGCTTAAATAACAGAAATTTATTTCCACATAGTTCTGGAGGCCAGAAATCCAAGATCAAAGTATCAGCAGGTCTGTTTTCTTCTGAGGTTTCTTTCCTCAGCTTGTAGATCACCTCCTTCTCAGTAAAAAACAAAGTAAAAGTAAACAACACTTAAATGTGCTTGCATTTGTGGAAGAGAGTGTTTCTTAAATAACGCAACAGACACTTGTGGGATATAGCTCAGTGGCACAAGCACCTGTGTGGCAAGGGCAAGATCCTGAGTTGGATTCCTGGTACAAAAAAAAAAAAAAGGACACTTGTAAATTGGGGTTCTGATAGAGAAAACGAATGCCTTTTCAAACAGCCACACAGTTTTAATGTTTTTACATATTTATATTAAAAAGGTAACAATGGCTGTCTTTTGGTGGTTGGACTGTGTGCAATTTGGGAGAAAACTACATTTCCCCTCAAAATTTTAACAAATATTTCCCCAAAACTAAGTAGCTGAGAAAAGAAATAGTGGGGGTTTCTTGAGGCTTTGTCTTAATTAACATCAATCCCCATTAGTTTGTAATGCCAGAGATAGAGATAGGGCAAGCCCCTAAGATCCATCTCCCTCACAGACTATCTCAGTCTCTTCCTCACAGCTAGAACAAAATACTCAACCTCCACAACTTCAAGGCGAGGTTGTTTTTGGCTTATGGTACGGTCCATGGTCAGGACAAAAGCAAAGGAAAAGCTACTCAGATCACTACAGCCAGGTAGCAAGAAGCAGAGGGAAAAGAGACGAGCCAGGAAGGGAGATACGGCACCCACTTCTAAGCCGCCCTTGGGGGCCTGCATCTAACCAGGCCTCACCTTCTAACAGTGCATTCAGCTCTACACACATTAGTGGGGTAGATGTATGCGCTGGTGGCTCGAGCACCTCCACGGTCCCACGCCTTCCCAAAGTGCTGCCTGACAGTGACAGTGTTGGAGGATGTTCTAGTTCTAAATCCAAACACATCAAGGTGCTTCCTCTGCCTGTCCCTGGAGACCTTTGCCTTCAGCTTTTCCCACACTGTCGCATCCTTCTGACCATGACTTCTGACCACGAGTCTCATAGCTTTTCACTGGGAACACGTTCCAGTGATGGCTCGCTGAGTTCTGTTCCTTCCACCACCACCAAGTCCCACTACTACTTCCTATGCCTTGGTTATATCTACTTAGCCAGCCAGAATTGTTAACAGCTCCTTTTAAAGTTCATGTGCTCTCTAGCCAGGAATGGTGGTGCGTGGCTGTAATCCCAGCACTTGGGAGGCTAGGGCAGGAGAGCAATGTTTGTTTGAGGCCAGCCTGGGCTATATAGCAAGCTCAAGGCCAGCTCAAGACCAGCCTGCACAGCAAGACTCTGATTTAAAAAAATAAATAAATAAAGCTTATATAATTTCTAGAAAGTTGGGGGCATGCCCCATTTTGGGCGCTTTCCTATTCTCTCTTTGGTGGCGACAGTGAGTCTCGATATACTTTTCGGACTTTCAGGTTGGCGTCATTTGGGTGTTTGCTAACAGCACACGTTAAAACTTAGACCCTAGTATTAACAGATGGGGTTCTGTGGGGCTTCTCTTCAGGTCCTTGATGCTCTTATCAAAGAATTGAACAGACACATAGGAAAAATAGCAAGCACGTACATTTGCTAAAGGCAGGGATGGGGGAGTACGCTGTACACGGTGAGAGCACACTTGAGCAGGCTTGTGAAAAGGATCACAGGCTGCAAGGGCAAGGGGGAGGGGCTGTTCTATGCCCCAAATGCCTGGGTTGGTTTCCTGCTCACAGGCACTGGGACACTGATCTTACCAAAAACTCACTTGGCCTGGCACTAGATTTAGAGTGCCCTATGGAAAGACTCGTTTGGTTTCCCATCAGAAGTGAATGAAGGGGCTGGGGATATAGCTCAGTGGAATAAGCGTTTGCCTAGCAAGCACAGGGTCCTGAGTTCGATCCCCAGTACCACAAAAAAAAAAAAAAAAGTGAATGAAGAAGGATTAGGAACAGTGTATTTTGATTTGTCGTGCCCACATGCGAATAAAAGATAGAAAATAGCACTTTCTGATGGTCCACAGTGCTCAGCCATAAGTCTGATGTCGTTTTGGGTCCCGGGTTCCCCTTATGTCTCCTCTCTTTAGAAAACCTCTTGCTCAACCTGTTAGTCATAGGTTTTTCTGACCTTTGGTACCTTTGGTTAGTTGTCTGCTTTGCCCCAGTCTTAATCTCCTATCTCATAGCTTATGGCACTATTACTGGAAAGTGCTGGAACCTTGGAATGGGGGAGCCTTGTAGGAGTTCTCCTGGCCAAAAGCACTGGGAATAACAAATCAAGGACTGCCACCTCCAAAAGTCTGAAAATAAACCTTCATGCTCCATAATGTAATTGTCTCAGGCATTTTTCTTTACAATAATGGAAACCTAGCTGGGGATATAGCTCAGTGGAATAAGCGCCTGCCTAGCAGGCGCAGGGTCCTGAGTTCGATCCCCAGTACCGCAAAAAAAAAAAAAAAAAAAAAATACAATAATGGAAACCTGACTAATACACCACCTTTCTGTCTTAAAGGATAGGGCATCAGATTGGAGCACAATGGTGCTACACAATGTGCTGTCTTCCCTAGAGGGGGTGAATAAGCACATGAGATAAGCACATGAGCAAAGGCATAGCTGGACCCTTGCAAAGCTCTAAGAGCTGAGAAAAGAAAAAGGTTAAAACTTTAAGTTAAGACTGACATAAAGCCGGGCATGGTGGTGCACGTCTGTAATCCCAGCACTCAGGAGACTGAGGCAGGAGGATCACTGCAAGTTCAAGGCCAGCCTGGGCTACAAGCTGAGCTCAGGTCCAGCCTGAACTGAAGAATGAGACCTTGTCTCAAAAAGACAAAAAAAAAAAAAAAAAAAAAAAAAAAAAAAAAAAAAAAAAAAAAAAAAAAGACCGAAATAAAAAGGCAAGGAAAAGCAGAACAAGAGAGAATACAAAAAGAAAAAAAGACCTAAAAAGTAAACTAATTAAAATATATTGAAGTTTTGTCATTTATCAGGCAGTATCAATGTTTTCCACAAATTACGGTGTGTAATCTTCATAATATGAGGAATGTTCTGCTGTATTTCCCACTCAACAGGAAAGGAAAATGATGTTTAAAGAGATACACTGTCATGTGGAAGGTTGTGGGACTAGTGAGGGAAAGCCAGGGATATAAGTATGTGCCTCTCTTACCTCCTAATATGTACTTATCTCATGCTCAAAAGGCAGTTGTGTCTGATTAGTTCATATTAACAAACCACATGCATACTGTGTGCTATTCACCTCTGAGCTGCAGTCAAAGGTGACGAGTAGGGGATTGCTGTTCTCCGCCCTGGCGGAAGAGCAAGTGGACATGGAATGATGAACACAGTGACCAGAGAGAGCAGAGGTCCCTCGGACATTGCAGGATGACGTCGTCGTCTAGTCTGCAGAAAGCCAGAGGAGGTTTTCTGATAGGATGGGCCCCTGAGCACAGCCTTCAAAGATTCAGAGGAATTACCCCTCTGGGATTCCAGAGATTTTACTTTCATTCATTCAGCATTCATTGTACAGCAGGATATAAAGGTGAATGGATCCAAATTACTGTTCTTGAAAAGTGTCATAGCTTTAAAGGAGATTCAAAAGTTTTGTATTACCGCACCCTGAATGAGCTACAGCAATCTGTCGAGTGTTTCCTCCTTATTAATTCTTTTACTATATAGTATTTTTTTTCTTTTTTTCTTTTTTTTTGGCGGTACTGGGGATCGAACTCAGGACGCTGCGCTTGCTAGGCAGGTGCTTATTCCACTGAGCTATATCCCCAGCCCCACTATATAGTATTTTTAACGACAAATAAAAGAATAGTCCACCAAATAAGTAACTTAACATTTCTTAGCAATTCTAAATACTTAACATTACATGGTGTTATGGTTTGTGTCTTGATGTCCCCCTAAAGCCTCATGCAGTCATGGGGTGTGAGTGCTGCACGTGGGGTGGATAATTTTGCATATGTAAGGTAGAAAAGGAGGCTGCTTGCCACCATTCCTCCTTTTTGCGCTTGTTGCTTTTGCTGTGTTCTCCCACATGAACGTTTGCTCTCTGCCATGTGCCACTCTGCCTGGGAACCAGCCCAGTATGGACTGAAACCTCCACAAACTGTAAGCTAAATAAACCTTTCCTCCCTTAATTTTGAGTATTTGTCTCATCAACTAGAGAAAATGCTAATGTGCTTATCTGTCCTTATCCATTGAAAAAGAATATGTATATAATAGACATAAAATATTTTTGTTGCAAGAATAAATGGAGGGCTGGAATATAGCTCAGCAGCACAAGCACCTGCCTGGCAGTCGCAAGGTCCTGAGTTTGATTTGCGGTACCAAAAAAAAAAAAAAATGGAAATTTGAAACATCTTTACAAAACATAAATTCCCATTTTTCAGTGATGTACATAAAGGTCTTTTTAAAAAAACTTCAGTGCAACATGCTGTATTTAAAGTCCTTCTTGCTTTCAATAGTTGTTTCTTCCCTTTAAAGGATTTTCATTTTGACTCCTTAAGAAGGAACTCATGTCTAATGAGGGCACTGGGTGAGGCTCAGATTTCCAATTCCTACTCAAGAAGAAGGTACCCCATAAAGTTTGTAAATGTCCAAATATGGAATAACTTCCATTCCTTAAATCGCCTTTTGATGAGAAGTGGATGATAACAAAATGATTACTGGTGCAGGGTTGTAATCCCTGGCTGAGATAGGAGAATCACCATCAGTTCAAGGTCATCGTGGGTTACACAGTGAGTTCAAGGTCAACCTGAACTACGTAACAAGACCCTGTCCCAAAATACACAAATGAAAAAGCCCACAAACAAGCAAACACATAAGCAAGCAAAACATACCATGGTTTGCTTCGTTACACACACCTGGATATAATGCGTATAATGGTCTGTAATATTTCTTTGCAAACAAGAGCCTTCCATCTCTGAAGATACCTGGGTGTCACCTATCTTGTTGTTTGTTTGTTTGTTTGTTTTGCAATAGTGGAGATTGAAATCTGGGCTTTCCAAATACTAAGCAAGCACTCAACCACACGGTGACACCCCAGCCCCTATCTACCTTGTTCTTTAATAAATAATGCCACATCAACAGCAACTCCTTGACTTTGGGACAAAGGCTCTATCTTGGGTTAACTTGCAGGGTACAGTGTGCATGGCCCAAGGGAAGACGCAGCTCAACTCTCATGTTTGTATCATGCATTTCTGGAGTGAAAAAGACCAATAAGCTTCCTGTAAATTGTGAGACATACATTTATTGCAGTGACGAAATCTGGCAGACACTTGCCTAATCTTCGTCCAAAGAGAAGGAGAAAAAAATGTTTCTGGGAAATATCAGTTCTGTTTCCTTTCTTCTTAGCTCTGATGAAAAGAGAAAAAAAAAGCACTCAAAACAAGAATACAAAAAAATACTCCCAGTTACAAAAAGCCAACTCTGAACATTTATAAATGGTGAAAGTTATGTAACCAGAAAAAGTGGGACTCCTATTCACTGATTAATCACAATTTTGTTAAAAGCCTGGTTAATATATAAAATATTGACCTGAGTTATCACCCATCCTCTGCCACTACCTACCTGCCTATCCACAGGACCATAGGGAAAGTATTTGCCTATTTCGTTTGCTCAGATACTGTACATACTTGGCCTGGGACACTGTTGAGTGGTAAGGGGTGCAAAAAATTAATACATATTAACTGACAACATGTGCAAAAAGGACTTGAACAGGACAGCAAATGCTTACCTGTTCTGGGAAATGAGTCACCCACCACCCAGATAAGTCAGAAAGGAGTTAGGTGACCTTTAACCGGTGATCATTTTCTTTGTGTAAACATAACTATGGTTACTATAGTTCCAGTCACTTGTCCTCAAATACCTCTTCTACCAGGATGGCTGGTTGGATTGCTATACATCTCTTCCTTTGGGTGTAAGATTGTAACAAAACTTTGACATTTGCTTATAACTGAGCTTTGGGGGCAGTGGGTGCTGAAGATGAAACCCAGTGCCTCACACACGCTAAGTAAGCATTGCTCTATCCACTGAGCTACAACCCAGCCCTTGAACTGGTTTAAAAGGATTCTTGAACAATAGAGAGACGGTAAAGCAAAAAGTTAAGGGTCTGGACCCTGTTTCCTTGAATGTGAAATGGGATAAAAAGTCCCTGCTTCACAGGTTATCCTGAAAATGAAGAGCATGTAACCAGTATAGAAAGTACAGTTGGGGTTAGGAGACATTTTCCTCCACTCACCTAAACATGGGCAGTGCTGAGGCCAAGCGCCACTCCCTGATCTTTGTCCTAGGGTCTATTCCTAGCAGGCAGAGATAAGAAAGACAAAGATCCCTGGGCCCACTTGGAGAGACTTGAAAGTGGAAAAACAAGACCTACCAGTGTCAGCTTCTCAAACCTGGCCTATTGTATCAGTTAGACTTCACTAGAGTAACAGATTTAATTTCATATATATATAAATATATATATATATATATATATATACATACTTTTTTTTTTTTTTTTACAAAGTGTGCTTACAGTAGCTGCCTGCAGAGTTGGGTGCAGAAGAAGGCAAAAGGGCCATCTGCACACTGGTGGACCAAACAATCCAGTCAAAGGTGAAAGACCTGGAGTTCACTGACTAGTCCTATTGCAGTCTATATCAGGAAGCTGAAGGCTGAAGAGTCTGCACTAGAAACCTAGAGATGGACATCCAAAAGCAGTGGTAAAGACTGAAACTCCACCAAAGCAGCAGAAGCCAGACTCCCCTCATTCCCTTTTTATTCTATCCACGCTACAAGACTATTGGTTGGTATCACTCACAGCCCATGGTGGACCTTCCCTCTCTGGTATGTCCATCATTCAGTCACACCCAGAACTGTGCCAAACCAATCAGCTGAGTGTTTCTTACTCAAATAAACACAACAGTTAACTACCACAACTATGGTAACTTTTCTTCACTTGAAGCTCATGAAATGTTCATGCATATGGACTGCATCTCATACATCTGAGTATAACAATGAATTATGGGAAAAGACAGGAACAACAGATACAGATGACATGATTCAGCATACTGTCAATCACGTTGTCCATCAAGAACACTGGGTCTGGAAGATCCAATGAGAGGCACCCTAGACAGGATACTACATTTTAAATTCTTAAACCCAACATATTTAGCATTAATGTCATTTTCATTTCCACTGGCTCAAGGCCACTCACTCTGATAAATACCACTCTCTAATAAAAGTTCATTACATTTTATTGTTTTTTTTTCCTTACCATAACATGCAATTCTTTTTTTCCTCACCATCACACACAGGAATTTAGAAACCCATCTGGATTCTATGACCCATGGGAAAAGAACTGAGTCTGATGCTGCAATTACTACATGTTAGCTATAACTTTTAGGGGTATAATGAGGAGATTGGACAGGACATTCTCTTTGGCCTCTGTTAGTTCTCTATTTGTGGGAACCCTAGGAATAGCCCCCAAAAAGTAATTCCTTTAGGTTAAATCTACAACAAATTAACTGGAAAAGAGACTTAAGAGTTAGACTTACTGGTGACAGAAAATACATAATGATAGTAGTGTAAATAAGATATGGTTTTCGTTTTTCTCTTTTTTTCCCCCCACAGTATCACTCATAATCCTCCTCTCTCAGCTTCCCAAGTGCTGGGATAACAGGCTGGGGTACTGGGCCAAAGCAATGCTTTCTTTATGTCATTACTTATCATTCTATAACAAATTACCCAAAAACTTAGTGACATAAAGGAGCAACATTTACTCTTTTTGTTTGTGTGGTCCAGGAATCCTGTGACGATTTAGCTGCACGTGGTTCTAGTTGAGGGCCTTGCAGAAGGCTGCACTTGTTTTATCAATTCTAGAAGTAGTCTTCATTTTTAAGTTCAGGTGATGGTGCTTGATTGAAGGCAGTAAAATGAATGAGCAGAGTGAGAGAACCAAAGAATTCATACCCGCTAAAAAAGTTAGTGAAACACACCTCCTTTTTATCCCATAGTCTAGAGTTTACCTTACTTTTAGTTGCAAGGAAAAGTGGAAGGTGTGACCACAGATCACATCTGGGTGTTACTGTAATCGAAATGTTAAGCTGATCAATTCTGTGATGAGTGAGATACACATACAGCAGTGATTCCCCTTATTCGGAGTTACCGTGTTCTGTCATATTTTTTTATTTAATGGGATCCTCTTTTTCAAAAACTATATGATGACATATAATTATTTCAAAACTAGTTCACTTTTCAGGGCCCAAGAGAATAAGAGTAATGAGTTAGATGCCTGACCTCAGAATCAGACAGATTTAAATTCCCACCCCAGCTGCATTTTTACTTGAAATGTGTATGATGGCAAATGACCCATTCTCTCTGAGATTCTGATTCTACACTTACAAAAGAGGAGAAATAGCAATGTATACCTCGGGTGTGACAGTTAGCTGAGTTAATAAGTCTAACAGGCTTTCTCACAGTGCCTGGCACACAGAGCATTCAGCATTACCTTTTAAATTACTATGTGCATTAAAGTAATAATAATGTTCTAAGAGATCATCAGAGATGTTTTTCCCCTTTGAAAAATCTAGGCTTAAAATCATTGGTAATTAAATGAGGAAACAAGCTCAGTTTGGATAATTCAAGTGAGACTCTCCTCATAATTCCCAACCCAAAATATTGAAACCCTTTTCCTCAATAGTATTCTGGGGGGAGTTAAAATTGTTCTTTTTTTTTTTTTTTTTTGCGGTACTGGGGATCGAACTCAGGACCCTGCGCTTGCTAGGCAAGCGCTTATTCCACTGAGCTATATCCCCAGCCCGGGAGTTAAAATTGTATCAGTCCATTATCTTTATATAGTATAAATATTCCTAGGTAGTTGACATTGCGGTAAGTTATACATGTTTTGTAAAGGTGCTCTTGTTGTAGATGAAGAATAGAAGAGTGAATGAATTTCTGGCTTAATAATTTAATTCTCACAAAAAGCATACATTTGCACAATGATTACTACAAGGTCTTTTGTCAGAACAATGCTTCGATACCTGAACCATTGATCCATACAAGAAAAATAGTAGGTCATTGCTATGGCTTGCGTCTAGATGTCCACATGAGCCTCATGCAGTCATAGGTGAGGGTTTTTGGAGATGGCAGGATCTAGAGTGTGTGATGCTGGAATTAAGGATGAGATGCTGGGATTGATTCACAGTACAATGCTAGGATTAAGGGTGCCCCACAATGGGTGTGAGTGCTACCTGAATAGAATATAAAAGGTAAAAATCTGCTTGTCGCTTGCTGCTTACTGTTTGCTGCTTCTTCACTATTTTGTGACTTTGTTGCTTTCTGCCTGCCATGAGCTATGTACCCTCTGTGATGCCCCCCTGCCAGGCCACCCTGCCTTAGAGCCAGCCAACTACGAACTGAAACCTCTACAGACTGCGAGCTACAATAACTCTTTCTTCCTTTAACTTCAGGTGTCAGATATTTTGTGTCAGCAATGAGAAAAGTGACTAAGACAGTCATATTGACCTAGTTCACAGGGTGAGTGATGAATAAGAGATGATGCTGAAATATTGACTGAATGCAAATGTCTAATTTGGATTAGGTATAGGATGGGCCGAGTTAAAAGGAATGCTACTAATCATAAAGAACTACAGATTCAGACATGTTTAATCTTGCCAGTCTCCTCCTGAACATGCCTAAGAAACGATAATCCTTCTACATGTGACATAATACTTCTATGAGCTTTCTCTGCAAAGGTAAAGATGTATTATGCACTGATGAAAGTCACCAGTTATTAAAAGACTAACTAAATGCTAGGTACCACATTATGTTATAACTTTGCAAAGTAGAAGTAGGTCCTACTGACCCAATTTTACAGATGAGGAACCAAAGTTCAGAGAGGCAGAAGTAAGATTTGAAGCCAGCACTCTCCTTGCACAACTGTCACACATTTAGTTTCCGTTAAAAACAAGTCTGACCCTTTAACCTTGCTCAGCATTTCATCAGGGGAAAGAGGTATAAAAAGAAAAACAATGACAGCAAAGCAGCAGAGTATATATTGTTTCATAGTTCTTAGCTACATGCTTATGCTCAGCAAAATTAACAATAGCAGATATGAAGCAGTATGTAAGTAGTAAAAAGCTATGGGACTTGTCATAGTTTGGGGCTTTTGCAAGGGGAAACAATATAATACAGGAGACATATTTTATAAGATTATTTTATAATAGTCACCCAAAGAATCATATACAAAGACTTCAGGAAATCTGCCCACACACTAAAGACCAAAGAATCCAACCGAGTGCCTCGATGCCATGCCACTGTCCTGCATGAGTTTAGCTGAAGACCTAGAGTCCATAACAATGCCTCCCATGAGTCCAGCTAGAGGCTCAGAGCCCACGGCAATGTCTCATGTAAGTCTGTTGCACAGATCTGCGCTGACAAGGCCAAAAGGTCAATGATGGAATCTAGAAACTCTATGCCAGCAGGATGAAGGATCTGTGCTAGCAGGCTGAGGGATCTGAACTGGAACCATGAAGCAATCCTCAAAGTAAAAACCACAGCCATCCTCAGCAACAGTGAGGTACCGAGCTTCCCATCAGGAAAGCCAACACAACAAGCTTCTCCAAGAGACTAAGCAGCACACCATCTTCGCCTCCAGAGCCAGGAAGTGATGCTGAAAGTGAGGATCAGAGCTTCCCCAAAGTGAACCACAGCCATTCTCAGTGACAAGGTCCCAAGCTCCTCAGACAATGAGAATAGCCAAGTTCATCAGGAAAGCCAGCAGGACAAGCTCCTCCAAGAGAACCAGCAGCTCCTTATAGCTTCTAACATCACCCAACAGCTTCTACCAGCTCCCAACAGCCTCTTTTCTTCTTCTCTGGTTCTGCCTCTTATGCTGGTGGCAACTACCGTCAGGTGGGCCTTCCACACACAGACTCATGCTGGTTCAATTCAGCTGGGTGTTACAGATTGACCGCCAGTTGTCAATCCACCATAGGACTGATAACCGAACTGCAGTAAAATTTAAATCAGAGATTTCACATGTTGAATTAACCCAATCCTTTACAGTAGCACTCTAAGTATGATCCTTGGAGAACTTGCATTGAATCACATCAGGGACTGTGATAGCTCTAAGACTTACGTTTGGAAATCTGATTCAAAGAATTTTGAGCAAGATCTAGAATTTTATACATGATTCCTAATCAACAGAAGTTTGATAACTGCTACTTTAGCCACTAACCTTAGTTCCATAATTATAACTTTTTCAAACTTCATAACGTGGTTTCAGACTTCATGGGAGTCATGGTATCATTTAAAAACACAATAGGATACAGCAAATACATTTGCCCCTTTGTCCCCTCAGGGGATTGGTTCTAGGACACCCCACTCCAAAATTCCTTATATAAAATCATGTCAGGTTTGCATGGAGCCTCCACACATACTCCTGTACATTGTAAATTATCTCTAGGTTATTTATAATATCTCACATAATGTAAACTATTTAACTGCATCATTTAGGAAATAAGAACAAGGAAAAGGTGTACATGTTGAGTGCAGATAGGATTTTTCCCCCAATTACTTTCTTTTTTATTTTTAAAATTTATTTACTTATCTGCAGTACTGGGGATAACATACAGGGTCTTTGCACTGAACCACATGTCAATCTTTTTTGTTGTTGTTTCCTTGAGCGAGAGGCTGGTCTCAAACTGACAACCCTGTGTCAGGTTCGGAGCACCAAATAATTTCAATTCATTGTTGTTTCAATCTGTGGGTGCAGAACCCCTAGACATGGTCAGTCAAGTGTGTAACATAGCTGAATTTAGATTAGTCTAGCAATAGCATAGAGTATGTGATTACACAGACCTATCTCAGGTCTTTTCGCTGCTTAGTAGCAATGTGCTTATGTGTATGTTTTCTAACATCTCTGACCCTTAGTTTCTATGTACTGAAGTAAAAGTATGAGGACTAAGGGCAAAAAATGTAAGTATAAGGCCTGGCACATAATACTCGTTCAGTAAATGATAAGAATCTTTATTATCAGACATCTAATACTGTAAGAGGCAGAATGAAGCTCCTCCCTTTTTTTTTAAGTACAGTGTCTTGTTATGTAGTTTAGGCTGGCTTTGAACTTGTTATGTCACCCAGGCTGGCTTAAACTCAGAGTGATCCTCCTGCTTCAATATCCCACATGCTGGGGTTACAGGTATGTGCCACCAAGCCTGGGTTTAGTGCGGTATCTTAATAGACACCAGTATTGAAATATTAGGGGGCAGAGCTTTCAAATGGTTTGCAACACTGTAGGGGCTCAGCATACAGCGCTAGAATCAAATTGTCCAAATCCCAGCTAGTCCGTTTTCTGATGACCATCAGAATAAATGAGATCCTTTTTACCTCCTGGGAATGTGGCTGTTATGGTTGATACATTGTGTCAACTTGAGGAGTCTAGAGGTTTAGCTGAGTGACTCAGGAGGAAGCCAGGGTGCTTACTTTGTACACATCCTTTGCCTGTGGAAGAGGAGGGCATGGAGATTGTGTGAGAGGCACACCCCTCCTGGGTGGGGGTAGGCTGTTTACAATGTAAGGGAAGAAAAGAGGCTGCTTGCAACCATTCCTCCCTTTTGCTGGTTGTTTTGCTGTGTCTGCTGCCATGAACAGTTTGCACTCTGCCATGTGCCACTCCGCCTCAGAACCAGCCAAGTACGGATTGAAACCTACACAAACTTATTAGGGGCCAGAGTTTAGCTGAAGACCTAGAGTTCTTTGCTTCCATTTTGGGTGTTGGGTATTTTGTCTCAGCAGTGAGAGAAAAGTAACCAAGACAGTGGCCTGTGCTAATATCATTACTCTGAAAATCGGTTCACTATGCTACTAAAGGAGCAGAGATTATATAGGTAAAGACTTTACAACAATGCCTGTCATATGAACTTTTATAAGTACTTAAAAAGGAGGTGGAATCAGCCTATTTGTGTTATTATTCAACAAATATTATGTGACTACCATGTGCCAGAAACCAGTTTATGTTCAAAATTAAACTCAATATCTCCTCTGTACTCTGCTTTTACCAAGCCTACTGTTTTTTCATCTTACTGGTTTTCGTTTGTTTTGTCTTGTTTATTTTTTTTCCAGCTGAGGTCTTGCTGTGATGGTCAGGCTGGTCTTGAACTCCTGGACCCAAGTGATCCTCTTGATTCAGCCTCCAGAGTAGCTGGGACACCTGACCTCTCACTGACTTTTACTGATGTTCATGTAGTTACCATGGCTTGGATAATGGCAGCAGATATATGTGAGTGTGAGGCAGTATTCTGACTTTGTTGTTGTTGTTGTTGTTGTTGTTGTTGTTGTTTGTGAGACAGGTTCTCCCTATGTAGTCCAGCCTGGACTTGAACTCACTATGTAGCCCAGGTTGGTCTTGAACTCAGGGCAATCCTCTTGCCTCAACCTCCTGAGTGATGAAATTATAGGAATGTGCCACCCTGCCCAGCATGAGGTAGTCTTCTAAAGATGTTTTAGCATGTAATTATTTCTATTCAGAATGACTGCATTAAGGATAGGCACTATTACAGTATCAACTTTATAGGTGAAAAAACTGAAATGGTGAAGTTGTACACTTTTGTCCTGGACTGTACCATAAAAAATGGCAAAGCCAGGATTCAAACCTAGGCAATCTAGGTTTATTTTATATTATTATTAGTAGTATTAGTATTAGTATTAGTATTAGTACTAGTATTATTGGTTTTCTGAAACAGGGTCTGACTATATAACACAAGCTGTCTTAGAATTCACAGCAATCCTCCTGCCTCAGCCTGCCAAATACTGGGATTACAGCTGTGTACCACCATGCTCAGCTATTTATATTTTGAAGTCCTACATGATACTGCTTCTAGAGATTTTGGGATTGTCATCAGAGATTTTCCCGTTTATCATTCAAGTATTTCATGTGATGTGTAATCCTCTTAAACATCACTTTTTTTTTTTTGGTGTCAGGAATCAAACTCAGGCCCTCACACTTGCCTGGTGGGCACTGCACCGCTGAGCTATGTCGCCTCTTAAATATCTCTGGATCCATCCCCTCTTTATTGACAAAAATATAGAACAACTTTATTTTCTACTTCTGCTGTCCCAGCTTTTAGCTTCTCATCCCCTTCCTTCTCGCCAAATAAGTAGTCAGAAATGTCTCTAAAACAGATCTGGAAAATGACTCTCTTAGTTAGAAACATTTAATGGCGTCCCCATTTCTACCAAAAAAGACCCCAATAGTTGCATGTCAATCACCAAGTCACTTAATAGTATCATATCTCATGCATAAAGTTAAGTACATTGCATCTTTTAGTCATTGATATGAATGCACTTTGTTCTTACCTAAGTGAATAGTTTTGAAGGCAAGGTTACTATTTTGTCAACTCTGTCTACCTGTATTTCCCTGTTCCCACAGCTCACAGGTGCACACGAGATCCCATATCAATAGGTGACTCTTAACTACACCACCTTCAAGTTCACAGTTTCCAGCTTTTGCACAGTGTTCAGCATATTTGTGAAGAAGGGCTTCCAGGTCCTCCGGGATGACTCCCGCCTGCTCCGTCATGAATTCACTCCCAGTCCAATTCCCCACATGGAATGTGAACCCCATCTCTCCCTTTTCCCTCTGGGCCTTAAATTCTCTGGTAGTCACCAGTGGCGGAAGCACTAAAGTAGGAAAGAATAGCTTTCCTCTTTGTAAGGAACTGTTAAAGGAGTCACAAAGGAGCGTGTGTTCCGGCCCTGAGTGAAGCAGCTTTCCATCACATTTACTTAGAACTCTGTAGCTCTTGGGGCATCAACTATGATTTCAGGGGTCTGAACCAGGGTAAATTTGAAGTACAGCCATGTCAGCATAACCAGAATCCCTCCTTCACTCCTACCACAGTTTGGTTATTGATCCATGTCATTTCTTCTCTAGGATGATCTGCCTCATGAGCGTTACCTCAGCTGATTCGGTAAAACTACGACAGAGCCACCCTGCAGCCATTTCTGGTACATCTGGTCACCCTGCCTGCCTCATGCACTAAAATGTCCCTCGTTCTGCACGCACCCACAGGGTGCTTGGCATGAACACTCCAAGCTGTGTCTCGCTCCTTCCCACCCAACTCCCTTGCCTGCCACAGAGCTCTTTGCATCCTGAAGCCTCACTAAGTACTTTTGAACCCGTATCGAGAAATAAAATGTGATGCCACACGAGCGGAGCTCAACTTTATCTGAGGAAAGAAACGTAAATTGAGGATGGAGACTAACCCGCTTCTACAGGAAACACAAAAATCCGGAAGCTTAGAGGAAGAACAGCACAAAAACAAACCAACCCAGGACCCGAAAAACATGGCTCTTAGTCGAGATGGACTTGACTGTTGCCGGGAATCCGGTGGCCTTAGCCTATCTGCAACCGTGAGTTAGCAGCCTTCAAAGGAGTCTGGGTTCCAATGAAATGAGCGACTCAAAACCACATGCCACACTCTGGGGCTGAAGCAAGAGGAAGATGATTCATTTTCCTTATGTACCAACGCTTATGATATTGCCTCAGTTTCCTACTGATACTATTTTCTTTAAAGACCATTTCCTCATTTTGCTCATGTAACACAAATCTTTTCAGTTAATTTCACTTTTCACATTTTCTAAATATGAGGGTGTGTGTATGTGAGGGTGGGTGTGTGTGGTTTTTTGTTGTGTTGTTTTCTGATGAAACTATAGTCTATTAGGAAATGCACTATTAACAAAAAAAACCTGGGCCAGGCGTGGTGGTGCATGCCTGTAGTCTGAGCACTCCAGAGGCTGAGGCAGGAGGGTCCCAGCGAGTTTGAGACCAGCCTGGGCTACAAAGTGAGCTCAAGGCCAGCCTGAACTGCATAGTGAGACACTGTCTCAAAAAAAAAAAAAAAAAAGAAAAAAAACAAAGAAAACCTACCAATTCTTGCTAGATTAAATGCCTAAACATCAGTGCTTTCATTCGCTGTTTTTTTATTTGTTTGCTTGTTTATTTATATATTTGAGACAGGGCCTTGCTGTGTAGTTCAGACTGGCCTTGAGTTCACTATTTATTTAGCCAACGCTGGCCTCGAACTGCTGCTAATCCTCCTGCCTCAACCTCCCGAGGGCTGGGATTACAACTATGTGCCATCGTGCCCAGCTCATTTATTGTTATTAAGCTTCACTTAAAAAGAAATTACTCTAAGGAGGTGCAGAAGATAAATAATGCAAAAAATAATAAATAATCACTCTAAAAATGATGAACATAGCAGGCATGGAGGCAAATGCCTATAACCACAGCATTTGGGAGGCTGAAGCAGGGGGATCACTATGAGTTTGAGGACAGCCTGGGCTACGTTAAAATTAAAAACCAAAATGATGAACTTGGCCATAGACAGAAGAATGATGGTCACCAGAGGAAGAGGGTGTACAGCACTTGCAGTGGGGATCTGTTTTTAAAGGGTATGATGTTTCAGCTAGAATAGATTTTGAGATCTATTTGCACAGCATGGTGACTACTGCCAAAAGTAATGTATGTTTCAAAGGGTAAATTTCAAACTTCTCACCATAAAAAATGATTAGGTAAGTGAAGTGATAGATGCATATAATTGATTTAATCATTCCACATGTCTGCTGCTATGTATCAAAACATCATATTTTGGTTATAGCTCAGTGGCACAGTACCTGCCTAGCAAGTGCAAGGTCTTAAGTTCAATTCCTAGTACCAAAAAGAAAAACCAAATAACCTCCAACACATCATATTTTACTCCATAAATATTACAGTTATGAAGTGACAGTCAAAATATTAGTGGAAAAATAACAAAAACCAAACAGCAAAGTACTGATAATGGAAAAGAAGACAATACTTGTTGAATATTCTTTAATGTAAGCATTATAAACCACGTTGGTACTATTAGAAATGCAAGTATGGAAAGCTCTGTGTTCTTGGTTTTGTTTTGGGGACAGGGTCTTGCTATACATTTACTGTAGTTCAGAGTAGCTTTGAACTCACTCTGTGGCCCAGGCTGGCCTCAGACTCACATAGTCTTCTTGTTTCAACCTCCTGAGTGCAGGGATTACTGGTGTGCACCATCATATTCAGCTTTTTTTTTTTTTTGTCTTTAAAATTTTAGATAGGGTCTCAAGGCTGAGGCAGGAGGAGTTGTGAGTTTGAGACCAGCCTGGGCTACAAAGTGAGCTCAAGGCCAGCCTGAGCTGCACAGTGAGACACTGTCTCCAAAAGACAAAAAAAAAAAAAAAAAAAAGAGAGAGAGAGAGAGAGAGAGGGAGGGAGAGAGAGAGACAGGGTCTTGCTATGCAGTTCAGGCTGGCTTTGAGCTCATGGTGTAGCACAGGCTGGCCTTGAACTCACAGTGATCCTCGTGCCCCTGCCTCCTGAGTGCTGGGATTACAGGTGTGTGCCACCACGCCCGGCTCTCAGCTTTTTTTACTTTTTTTTTTTTTGGTCCTGGGAATCAAATTCAGGACCTTGCACTTGCCAGGCAGGCGCTTATACCACTCAGCTATATCCTGGCCCCCTGTCAACTTTGAATAATTTAAAAAATCTCTTCCCACTATTAATGATTTGAATCAGGGTGGTGCAATCAGCACATGAACACCTATCGTAGTTACATTCTTTTCTTAGTTCTTTTCACTAAACACGATGCTGTGATCAGAGAGGCCCTTCAAGCTTCCTGGCAATCCACAAGAAAACATGTAATTATTAATCAAAGTCAGCTTTTTACTCAAAGTCTGAGCAAGGAGTGTGCCTGCTTCCACAAATATAATGAGCTGTAGCTTTTTTTAAAATGAGACATAGTTAATGGAGAGCACAGACTGATGAATGAAATGTGAAGTGGTTGAGACGCTGTGGTTATTGTCTGCTCGTTTGATTTCCTAGTGTATGTAAGATGCCAATCTAGCTCTCACCCTTATGGAAGAGCCAATAATAGTACCATGAAGTTTGTCATTCATATGATTCAATTATTTGTTACTGTGTGAAGAAATTTCATCTGTTACTGACTGAAAAAAATCAAAAGGAAGATAGCAGTTATTAGCGCAAGGTATTCCTGCCTTTTTTAAAAAAAATTTTTTATTGTACTTGGGTCTTTTTTTTTTTTTTTAATCTTTTTGAGGCAGGGTCTCGCTATGTGGTTCAGGCTGGCCTTGAGCTCCTTTTGTAGCCCAGGCTAGTCCTGAACTCCCAACGATCTTCCTGCCTCAGCCTCCCGAGGGCTAAGATTACAGGCATGTGCTGCCACCACACCCAGCTTCTACTTGAGTCTTTAAATTGTGTCTTAGAGGCAGCATATAATAAGTTTCTTAACCAATCTGAAAATCTCTAGCTTTTAACTAGGGCATATATAGTTAGTGGTTCTCAATGGGAGGCAGTTTAATCCCCCAAGAAATATTTGGAGATGTCTGAAGATTTTTAGTTTTGTTGTTTTCCTAACTTTTGGAAAGTGTGGGCAGTGAAATAAAGGGCTGGAAACCATAGCTTGCCTGCCACTAGTGTATTTCCATCTGCTTGAATGAAAGACTTCTTTTAATTTCCCCTCTACAGATCTGCTGGGGAGGAATTCTTTTGGCTTTTGTCTACAAAAGCAATTTGTCTTTGCCTTTCAGAAGATATTTTTTCTGGGCACAGAATTTTAGATTGACAGGGCTTTTGGTGTGCTTGAAGTGTGGCTTTACTGAATTCTCAGCACAATTGTTTCCTATAAGACATCCAGTGTCATTCTAACCTTTATAATGTTGCTTGCAAGTGATGAAAAAATTTGATTATGGGGTCTCTTGGTGTAGGTTTTCTACATGTTTCTTGTTCTTGGGGTTCATTGCTCTTGGATGTGACTTTAGTTTCCATCAAATTTGGAGATGTTTTAGCAGTCATTTTCTCAAACATTTTTCATACTATTCACTCTAGCTTTGTGCCATTATAGGAGTATTAGGCTTTTTAAAAAGTTATATTAGGCCTTTTTTTTTGAGACACCTTCTCACTATGTAGTTCAGGCTGGCCTTAAACTTGCCATGGAGCCCCAGCTGCCTTGAACTCATGGCAATCCTCCTGCCTCAGCCTCCTGAGGGCTGGAATTATAGATGCGCACCACCATGCCTGGCTAGTAGGCATTTTAAAGTTGTGCACAGGTCACTGTCTATTTTGATTTTGGTTAGTTTCTACTAGTTTATCCATAAACTCACAAATCTTTTTGTGTAATGTCTAATTTGCCATTAATCGCACTCAGTCTATTTTATACCATATGGCTTTCATCTCTAGACTGGCTTCTATTTTCCGTATCTTCACTTACCTTTCTGAACAAAGGAAGTGCGGAAGACACAATCTGCGAATTTCAACCTCCGTCCTTTTCCTTCTGATGACAGGTCCTATTTTCCCGCTTATTTCTATCATCCGTAGTCTTTAAGTGGAATCCAGATACTATGACTTTCACCTTTGTGGGTTCTAGGTGGTGCTGTGCTGCTATAAATTTGCTTGAGGTATTTTCCTTGGAGATGGTGTGATGTTTTCAAGTCTTTCTATAAACACTTGGCAAGACAGGAGTGGTGCTCAGTCTGGGGCGAATCACCTCCCCCGCCCCACTTCTTTCTCCACAGTCCAGTGATGTGACTGGTGAGGTGGGGACAGACAGTGATTATTCTTAGCACCCTCTGAGCAGGATACAACAGCGTCTGGTACCCTTGGATGGTCCTGTTCTGGAGCTCAGAGAAAATTTGTCCCTGCTCTCAGGAATTATTACTGCACAGCTCTCTCCAGCACTGCGCTGCCAACTCTAGCACTAACCTCTCGCTGTCACCAGGCTCTGTGTTTCTACTTGGGGATCCCGACATGCTGCATGTGTTCACCCTCTCTGGGCTGCAACCTAGCAATGCTCTCAGTGCAGCAAACTTCGGCTCATGCACAACTCGAATTCCCTGTCCTCCATTGACTGGTGTTCAGTACCTTCAAAACATGGCTTCAGATATTTTGTTCATTTTTTATTGATTCTGGCATGTCTCAAACTTTTTGCTTGTGTGTGCATGTGGGTGTGTGGTACTTAGGAATAAACTCTTAAACTCAAGGCTTTGCTCTGAACAATATCTGTAGCTTATTTTGGTTTTTTTTTTGAGGCAGGGTCTTGCAAATCACTAATTTGCCGAGGGCTGAGATTTGAGACACTTCTGCTTCACCCTCCCAGAGTACTAGAATGATAAGCATGTGCTGCCACACCAGACTGACTCAGACTTTTAAAAACCGCATACCAGAAAAAAATTTTTTGATGCATATATGGAAGATATCTAGATAGGTTTGTTTTCCAAAACCCTGAATCAAAAACTTGAGTTATACTTGATGCATGAAGGATATGAAATATTATAGTTTACTTTAAACACTAAAGAACAATTATGACACAATATTTTATTCTTTTGGATGAAATAAATATGACTTTCCATTGCTAGGTACAGCTAATGCAGTAAGAGTGTTCCAGACAGGACAGCTGCCCTTGTGATCGCACACTGCAGTCAACTGGGGAACAGCACCTTCACCCCATGAAGTAAAGTGTTCCCAGATTTTTATATGTACTGTGGTTGATTTGGGACTATTAATCTATGCTGGATTTTTTTTTTTTTTTTTTTTTTTACTTTTTGGGACAGGGTCTCACTATGTAGTCCAGGATGGCCTAGAACTCAAGGCCATCCTCCTGCCTCAGCCTCCCAAGTGCTGGGATTACAGGTGTGTGCCAACATGCCCAGCCTATGTTCGCTTTAAATATTAGTGAAATCATAAGTATGTTTTTCAACTTTTTTCTTACAAAAATATTCATGAAACTTTTCTTATTCTTTTATGATAATGGGGGTTTAACTCGGAGTCTATTATATCCTCAGTTGTTTTTAATTTTCAGATACGGACTAAATGATAAAGTCATTTGGTTCAAACAAGCTCCTGCCTCAGCCTCCTTGAATATTAGGATTACAGTCATATTCTACTACATCCAGGCTGGGGGTATAGCTCAGTAGCACAGGGCTTGCTTTGAAAGCATGAGGTCATGAGTTCAAATCCCAGTACCACCACAAAAGAAAAAAACCCAGAAACTATCACATCCTGTTCATGAAATTTTTATTATAGTCCAAAAACTTTCTTCCTGCCCCACAGTTAACTCATTTCTTTTCTTTCCATGCATTTTTTCTTTTAATTTGTTGTTTCAGAGAGGGTCTACTATGCTGATCAGGCCAGCTTCTAACTTGCTACCTTCCTCCTCCCCAGCCTCCCAACCAACTAGGATCATAGGTATCTGCCACCATTCTTGGCCAGCTAACGCATTTCTAGCATGCCAGAAAATGGTCAGAATAATCGCTCGTGGTGAAAAATTAATTTTCCATAGACCTACAGATTTGTTTTTCAACTTCCCATCATTTCAGCACAAGTCACTAAAAAGGAAAGCAGTGAGCCTGCAGGCACAGACCTCCTCACACCTGAGCAGCAGATGAAGCAGCGGGGTGAGGGATTTCAGCGTGTGGTCAGGCTTGTACAGCATTCTCCTGCCTCACTGATTCTGCACTCATTTCATGTAAACTGCAGAAGCATATAACCTCCCTCAGGTTTCACTTCCTATATTTTCTTCAGGTTAATATTGACTTAGAGTTAATATTTTTAAAACAAGTAGAATCAGTTGGGAAACAAAGCATATTAGTATATATATGATACGATTAAACACCACAAAGAAAAATAAGGGCAGGCCCAAATGACTCTAAAGACTTCCTTGCCTTCTTCCTGATGTACATTTTCTAGGCGTCAGCACTAGAGTCTACCTCAGGCCAATTCCTGTGAACTCAGATTGCAGCTACTGCCCTTCAAGTGTGAAAACAGAGCCACTCAAAGGAGTTGAAATGTTACTATGTCTTAACTGCCCAGTCAGAATCTTTAGTTGGACAGGTGGAAATAACACCATGACTTCCCTTCACTTTCACAGACACCACCAGACCATGGTAAACATAATTCACACAAAATTTTATTTTATTTTATTTTATTTATTTATATATTTTTTTGTCTTTTTGAGACAGGATCTCTCTTTGCAGTTCAAGCTGGTCTTGAGCTCCCTTTGTAGCCCAGGCTGGTCTTGAACTCACAAGGATCCTCCTGCCTCAGCCTCCCGAGTACTGGGATTATAGGTGTGTGCCACCACCCTCAGTCTTCACCAAAATTGTAAAGGGGTAGAAAGTGTGCAAGAGTTCAACTTCTGCTTATTACATTAGCTGTTTGGCTATTGGAAACAGCACTCTGGACCTTTTCCCATACAGACATTCCTCGTTTAACCACCAAGGTACAGTCCCATGACTACGTCACTAGATGAACTGGCTATTGAATGAGGAATTGTATACAGCATGTACATTACAATATTCAGAACAAAGAAGTGGCCGAAGGAAATTGGCCAAAAACTCCCAACTGGATGCCTTTCCTCTTATTTGCATAACTCTTACATGCAGTGCTGGAATGCATAACAGGACATAAAACTACAGTACTGTATTTTACAGTACAGTCAGCCAAATTTACAATACTGTATAAATAAAATGTACTGGCTGAGCATGTTGTACACACCTGGAGTCCCAGCACTAAGGGGGTTGAGGCAGGAGGATCACTGTGAGTTCAAGACTAGCCTGAACTACAAAGCGAAACCGTGTCTAAAAGAGAAAAAAAAAAAAAAAAAACGAAAGAGAAAGAGAAATAAACAAGCTGTGCATCCAGGCGTGGTGGTGCACGCCTGTGATCCCAGCACTTGGGAGGCTGAGGCAGGAGGACTGCTGAGAGTTTGAGACCAACCTGAGCTACAAAGTGAGCTCTAGGCCAGCCTGAACTGCATAGTGAGACCCTGCCTCAAAAAGACAAAAAACAAACAAACAAACAAGCTGTGCAGTACAGAAAGAAGACATGGGGCTCTATAAACAAGATGTAAAGAAATGCACAAAAAGAAAAAATATTCAGGCTAACATCTGAGTCATTGAATCCTTCAAAGTCCTAATCAGTGTCATCATCAGAATTAAGATGAGCAGATGATAAAGGCCCAGGTAAGCATGGCCACAAGGTAGAAATGGTCTGTTTTGTCATTTTCTCTTTTGCTTCATAAACTTTTACGGCAGCATCGTAAAAGTTCTCTTTTTTGCAGCCTTGCCAGAACTACAACCTCACCGCATCTCATCTCACTGTGGATGCCACTTCCCTTGCAGAATTAATCAAGCCATCACTTGTGGCACTTGGAGAGTTTTCTTGTGTTAACTGTTTGTGTCGTTGCCTAGCCTCTTCCCAGATCATAGTTTCAGTAACGCAGTCACCTGCCGGCTGCTTCTCGTCCAGCCACACTGACGAACTTCTTTCCACCTCTCCCAGCACTCACATCCACTGCTCGATTAATATCTTTATTCCATTTGCCACATCGGCTCCTGGGATTGCATCTCCATTCTTCAAAACAGTCAACACTGTCAACTTCACCATCTTGTGCACTGAGGCCAGATCAGTTCTCTGAATGCCACACTCACGCATTTCTGCAATTTCCTTCTTCTAGTCAATGATTATTTTCTTCCAAATCTTCTGACCATTCCTACTGCACACCTTCTTAGTATTTTTGCTCTGCACATTCTTGTCAACTCTCCCTATACTTTCTTTGGAGCCAACCTGGACCAAATAACACCAAACAGTACTATATGTGCTAAAAAGCACACAAAAAGCTTCATAGCAAGTGTGCACAGGTCTGTGACCTCAGTCTCAACTACAGGAAGACATAGCTGATTCTTCACAGACCGTGGAAGGTGGCTGCATTCATGTTCCTGTGGGGAAGATGGTCTGGGTTGTGTTTGTCTCCCAGCGCACAGTTTGTGAATGGAAGCAAACTTTGGCCAAGTGCTTCCGTTGATGAACTTACTTGCTTGCCAGCAGAAGCAGTTGTGAACCGAGGTCTTACTGTGCTGGGTTCAGTCCTTGTCATTGCCTTGTAAGCACAGAGCAATGTCCTGTAATGACAACATACAAAGAAGCAACCCTATACCGACACTTCACTTCAGATCTGTTCAAAATTTCTGTCAGTGACCCAGGAAGATGAAGGGATAGTGGTGACAAGTAGGATGAGAAGCAGGACAAGGGGCAGAAATTAAATAAAATACAAAATAAAAACAGAAAAGAAGGAAAAGTAAGAAAATTGGTTTTGATGGTATTAGTTTTATGCCTGGAAAGAGGAATAGAGGGAGAGAAGGTCTGAGGGGGTTAATGAGCAGGCAGCAAAAAAAAAAAAAAAAAAAGAGGGAAAAATACACCTGGAAAGTGTAAGCAATTTCATGGGTGTTGGACTTAATAAATAGCTGATCTCTGCCTGCAGAAACCCAATGTCGGAGGACTCCAAAAATTACCCCTGGTGGGAGAACTCAGTAGATACATGTAAATGCCTGCAGAAAAGAAAACAAACCGCAAACCTCAAACCCATCCCCCCCGATACTCTGGGGGCGACAGAGGAGTTCGATGTCACAGAAAGACAGCCAAGCCCGTCTGCGTGCAGACGGCTAGAAGGGTCAGAGGGAGGGCAAGAGCTCTGCTGGCCTCCAGCTCTGCTGTACTCAGCCTGCTGCACTTCGGGACCCTTGCTCTCTCCACTAACTTTCAGCCTCAGGTTCTCTAGCAACCACGACCTTCCAGAACACTCCCTATCCTCCTGAACACCCTGCTCAGCTTGCTCAGACTTGTGCGAGCTCAGTGTACTCTGGAAACAGCACAGAGGCTTCCTCACACAGGTTATTTCTCTCCCCCTTCATATCCCTGAACACAGGGCCAGAATTGACCCAAGCTCTGAATTTTATTTGGCTTGGGGATGCCCCAGCCCCCTGAGCCAGAGGCTGCAATCCTGTGTTTCCACCTGTGCTGTGGACAGTGGCATGTGGTATAAGTCTAGAGCTGTGGTCACCTTCCTGCCTTGCTTCCCTAAGAGTTCCTTTTTTTTCACAGAAAAGCTAGGGTTCTTTTTCTTTCTTTCTTTCTTTCGTTCTTTCTTTTTCTTTCTTTCTTTCTTTCTTTCTTTCTTTCTTTCTTGTCTTGTCTTTTTGAGACAGGGTCTCACTATGCAGTTTAGGCTGGCCTTGAGCTCACTTTGTAGCCCAGGCTGGTCTCGAACTCACAGCAATCCTCCTGCCTCAGCCCCCTGAGTGCTGGGATTACAGACATGTGCCACGATGCCCAGCAAAGCTAGAGTTCTGGACATGTGCAGAGATCAGTGCTGCAAGTCCAAGGATCTGTTTGCTAATATTCTCTGCTTTTAGGATGTATGCTGGGTGGGGAACCACAGAGTTCTACTAGGCCTAAGGACAATGGTATCTAGGGTGAGTGTTGGGGTGCAGCCACCCCCCTGGACCTTCTCTCTCTGAAACTTTTGCATGTTTACCAGGTAGATAGTTCTCCAGACAGGGGCTGGGACACCAGTGGGGTTTGGGGGATTTGTTTGCTATTATTGATAGAAACTGAGACTTGCATGGAACCAGGCCAGACCTTCTGACATGACAGAAGTCTTTATTGGGGGGAGCAGCACAAGGGGGTAGCAGGCTGCCTAGCAGACCAAGGCAGTGGTGAGCTGAGCAAAGCGTGGGCTTTTAAACTCTTTTTCAGAGTGAGTGTTGGCGGGCCAGAATAGCCTGAGTGGGGGTGGTGGTGGGCTGCGTGGTGGTGGTGGGGTGGTATCTGTGAATCAGAACAGTCTGAGCAAGGTAGGTTGGGCGAGAACAACCAGAGAGAGGTGAGCTGTTCATCAGAGTCCTGTCAAAGCAGATAAGGGCGGATTTGGCTTTTGTGGGGAACTGAAGTGGGGAACTGAAGTGGAACGGGTAAGGGAAGGAGAGAAATACTGAGAGTTAAAGTTTTCCCACGAGGGGGGCCGGCTGCTTTGTGACTTATCATTCCAGACTTGATCTAATAGGAATAGGGGTGACGTGTCTTGTCGGTAGCTACTTCCTGCTGAGGAGGGGTGTTGTTAAGTCTGTTTTTGGGTAGTCAGTCAGAACCGGCTGAAGTTGGAAATCTGAAAGAAGCATAAGGTTAAAATTTTGGGTTGCAAATGAGAGAGAGGACTCAGGGTGCTGAGAGAAGATGTAGCATTCTTTGAGAGCAACTGAGCTTGCAGGGCTGGAGGCTCCCAGAGCTCCTGCCAAGGCTGGTGTTCCCAGGATTACCCTGATGGAGACACTACGTTGGAAGCACTCAGGTGGGTAGAAGAATCAGCTGCTGTAGATCTGTAGATTAGAGAGGAGAACTGGGAGGCAGGTCATGCCAGAGGGGTAGCAGGGACAGAGAGAGGGTTGGACAGGAAGAAGTGAGGGTGAGGGAAGAAGAACTGGACTCTCACTGCAAGGAGCTCGGGGAGCTGGCTGATCCATAGGAAGTGAGGTCAGCCCCAGCGGGTAGATATTTACTGGGATGAGACTGCAAAGGGGCTGAGTTTTTGTCAGGCTTTGGTGAACACTGATCTGCATAGGATTGGAGGAGGTGATGGGTGAGGGAGAAAAGAGGCAAGTAATTAGGGAGAGGCCTTGGAGCAGCAGGGGGAAGCTGGAGGAGAAAAGGCCATCCGTACATGAGTTTAAAGGGCCATAGGCCAGAGGGATGGCCACAACTGCTGAGTATGGAGAGCTTAGAG